>JAPYYV010002649.1:0-20917 GCA_030522625.1 Copidosoma aretas
GTCTTACAAAACCTACAGCAACACCCCTAATCGGCTATCAAGACTGTCTTAGAACAATCGTGTGCTCTGAGCCTTCAGATGATTGCTTTTTAGGAAATTTCCTTGATTGCCCAAATTTTAAAAACCTAAGAAAAATGTTGTTAGAAGCTTTTAAAGATGAGAATGTTTTCGAAGTAAAATTTGAGATCTGGATGCAAACTGATCGATGCACTATATCAACGAAAATTATGCCTGTTCGCAAATATTTATATTTTCTTGATGAAAAATTAATGAAATTAAGAACCCACGATTTTTTCGCGAAAAAACAATCGTCATTCATGAAAAACTTAAAAAACAATTTGTCTGATGCTGAATTTATGGTTAATTTTGATTTCGCTGAAAATTATGAGTTCGTGGTACAAAACGCAGCTCAATCGTTCCACTAAAATAATAACCAAGCCACTATATTTACAGTTGTGATTTACTATAGAGAAAATAATGAATTAAAGCACATAAGTTTGGCTATAATATCTAAAAATCTTACTCATGATACTATTGCTATTGAATTCAGCCCAAAAAAAATTTATTATGTTAGTGACGGAGCAGCACAACATTTTAGAAATAAAACTAATTTTTACCTTCTCTTACTCAACGAAACAGATTTTGGTATTCATGCTGAATGGCATTTCCATGCTACAGCACATGGAAAAGGAGCATGTGATAGAATTAGGGCGAATTTAAAACGCGGTGCTAAACGAGCCAGCTTACAGCTTTCTTCTAATAACCATATCTTAACTCCAGAAGACCTTTTTCATTGGGCTGAAAGATACTGTAAAGAGACTTTTCATTGGGCTGAAAGATACTGTAAAGAGACTAAGGTTTTTTCAGTAGAAAAATTGGTGGTGAGAAAATTTCCGTAGAATTAAAAGAACGCATTGCTGGTCGAAGATGATCTCAGGTACTCTGCAATATCATGCTATCATACCGACACAAGAGAATAGATTAATATTAAAGAAAACATCTTTGTGTATGCAATACAATATTTTTCCAAAATTAAAACGAGGATAGCAGATACCTCTCCCCAATAAAAAAAGGAAATCTAAATGAGTGCTTCACGTAACAGCCAAAAGTTAATGGAAAACGCGCTAATTTTTATCAAGAGCGGTCGTTGAAAGCTTTCTCATGTGAATATGAGCTGTAAATATGAATTGAAGTACTAGGAACATAATATTTTCTATGATTATGCTAATCGCTTTGCGGGTACAGAAAAATGAAATAAATTGTAAATATTTTCATTGAAATGATTTGTCTCCTTATTTTAAGCTGGTAAAGTTCAAATTCTTAAAAATTAATGAAACCATCGGATATCTGAGTGAAGATTCATTAAAATTAATTGTTTCGTTGTTTTTTGAACAACGTTTGGACTATACAAAATTACGGAGCAAGCGGTACGTCTGTACGGCTACGACTGCGCGCGGTGCGGTACGAAAAACTCTCTTTATTCGTTGATTGAATACTTACCAACAAGAAAGAAGTCCTACTTTATAATCAACTATATCATTGTAAAAAGACCTCAGCTTTCAGTTGAGACTAGCGAAAAAATTCTTCAAATTGGAGAACACAGAGATATGACACGTTTCGTACTTTTTTTTAGATTAGATATGAAAATTTTTCAAATTTGATGCAACCATCGGAAAGCTAAGGAATAACTACATCGAATTATACGTGAAACTAATTTTTTTTGTGACGTTTCAGCCTCGAAAAAGCGGGATAGAAAAGGCATGTTTTGACTCTTGCGTGGACGGCTGGGGCAATCGGCGTGGTTCTCCCCATAAACATGACACTTAAACGAAATAAGAAAGTTGTTAACTGAACTTGCGCCATTTCTAATAACCCATCATTAATTTATAAATTTTAGCGACACAGTCGTGCTCAGCGACCTCAGAAACGATTTCCGATCACAGTTCTACGTATTTTATGAGAATTTTAATTTTTTGTCCACTTTTTTGGATCATCTGAATATAATTTTAATAGTTTAACACGAGATTTGTATTAAGCGACCATAAAAACCCTAGAATAATCAGTTTTTATGTATTTCATGGTACAATTTCATTTCTAATTTCAACAATTTTAATCGTCTATTTGAAATTTTAACGTATTGATATCAGATTCGGACCAAGCGATCGCTAAAACAACTAAATATAAACATTTCGACGTATTTTATAGTATTTGCTAATTTTTTGTCTACTATGGTAAGTCAGGTATTTCAAGTTTTCAAATTTTGAGACCAGATAATAGTTTAGCGACCTCAAAAACCCCTGGAATCTGGTATTTGCAAAAATTTCTTTTTTAGAAATCCAGCATGCTAAAATGTCAGTCTTATGAAGGTTAACTTATTGTTTTAAGTGAAAATTTTGATGCGATACATGAATGTTTGGACTTTTACAAGTATTAAGGAAAAAAAAAGGTGGTGGGCGTCAGGGATTGTAGTGTAGACTAATTTTTGAACAAAATCATGCCTTCTTTTTCACCAAACTCCGTGCCTAAGATTAAAATACGAAACAAAAATAGAACAATAAAACAATTCTTAAAAAAATTTTATTACAAAAATCAAGCAGCTCTAAGTCTGAACCTAAGTCTCGTCATGTGTCTCAGTAACTTGCATGGATGCCTGATATGCAGGGTGACCTTGTCGGCGTTACCTCTATAAATTTGCACTTTTAGATGCTGTCAGAGTTGCTTGTCTCTTGGCCTGTTTAAGCCTTTTTATCTCTGCTTGTGCTGAACTTTATTGACTTCTGGTCATTTTTATCATTATAGATTTTTTATATTTGTGGCCAAATTCGATTTTCGCTTTCCCGGTATTATAAACACAATCAATAAGATACCATGAATGATATACATAAAACTGACCCGATTCTTATGAACTTCCCTCTGTAAATATTTTGCGGGTTTTATAGTACTATTTGTTTGGTTTGGTCGACCGTAGCGGACATATAAGGCGTTTTACGCCAAATGTCCTAGCGCTGCACACGAGCACCGAATCATTTTCTTTTTATCTCGAGATTGCAACATTGTTATCCAAGTATAAAAAAATAATGAAAATTTAGAATCGACGTGCTTTTTCCTGAACTTATTGATAACGTGGTCAGTTTTTCTAAAATGTTGTAAATAACCTTACAAACTACAAAACTGTTCCATCTTAAAAAAAGCATTAAAAAATGTTTTTCTGTAGTCTCAATCGAAATATCAGATTTTTTTTATATCGGTAGAGTAATTTTCAGAGAGTGCGTTTTCTCCATTATCGTGATAGGAAACGTCCAAGTGAAATCTTCGTGGGCGAGATATGCCACGCTGGGACGCTCAGCCTGACTTAGACCAGCGAGATGCGGCACGATCCATTATCGTGTGAATCGTTAATAGTTATTAATAATATATTACCGGACTAGAATATTTTTTTACATATCTTTATTCACATAAAATACAGATAATATAACAATAACAGTTCATTATTAGTTTTTCTTTGCTTTTGTGCTTTTTTTTGTACCTTTGACTAAATTTTTTTTTAATACATTTGATTTTACTTATTCTGTTGTTTGTTTAACTTTTGCGTTACGATAGACTCGATATTCGGTACTTGATAATGTTTTTTTTCGTTGCAAAGTTGTATCATTTAATGTAATAATTGCATGGTAACTTGAGGTTCCCGGTATAGCTTTAGCTTTTCCCATCCTTGCTTTTAATACGAAAGCTGTCCTATCGTAAGATTCTGTACTAATAAAAAAAACTTCAGTCTTTATTCAATATTTCTTCCTAAATCGTAATGGTGGATCGACCTTAGAATGCGAGTACCGGAAAAAGCTTCAGGCTTGCTTTTTTTGCGCCTCTTTTCAGACTCACGTCTATATTATCATATGCATTTTTATCGTGTGCAGTAGAAAAAAATGCCATTCTGCCTTAACTCCAAAGTCTTTTTCGTTCAAAAGAAGATTTTAGGAATTTCTTTTATTTGTAAAGTGCTGGGCCGCACCGTCTGATACATAATACATTTTTTGTATTTCGTAATTTGTTTTTGAATACCACAACACAATTTTTAGATATTCATAAGCCGATATCGTATCATAATTAAGATTGTATAAAATTATTGCTATGCTTCCATGATTAAACTCATCTCTATCCCAAAAATATGCTACACCAGTGAAAACATTCGCCTGATTATTATTTCAGTGGCCCGATCAAGTCGAATTTTGTATCACAAACGCATAATTGTCAGCGAAATCAAAGCAAACAATCAATTTACCTGTCTCAATGGTTTTTTTCAAATCTTTTGAAAATATAGATTGTTTATTGGCAAAAAAATCGTGTATCTTTAATTTAATTAATTTTTTACCAAGTAAATCTACAAATTCACGTGTATCGACACTTAATGAGGCGATCGTGCAACGATCTGTTTAGAGCCATGCATCATAAGCGGTTTCGTAGTAATTTTTGTTATCAAAACAATCTAGAAAATGTTGACGAAATACTAGCTTGTTCAGACAGTTTAGGTAATCGTCTAAAAAACTCCGGTCATTTGGCGTTTTTACACCACAGAATTTATACAATCATGATAGTTTGTTACGTGCAGCTCGGTATTATTTGTCAAATGGCCTACATTGTAGCTTTAACCATTAAGCGTATATTCTCGTGGTGTACACACACGCAAACATTATGAGTAGCACTATCCCCAGCTTAATTACAATGTAATGGCCTAAACTGAGTAAATTTCGTAAATCTAATTTGAATAGTTGAATTTTCAGATTTAAAACATTCATAAATTTTATTTAAATTACTAACAGTCAATCGTTTATGTACATGCTTTCTCGTGCCGTCATCTTGCTTTACAGATATGTGTCATATTCGTAAAAATTTTTAACTGACATTTCAGTTTCAGCAGGAATCATCGTACCTTTTCTCGTCTCAGGGGCTGTAAATATTCTTTGTTTAGTAAGTTGCTCTTTTGCTCTACAAGCTTCTCTCTTCGTGCAAAAAAATTCTTGTGTTAAGTCATTACAAGACCAAAAATCTGAAGCAAGAGTAAGTATAAGTATCCTGTCTTGTTTCGAATCTTATTCCAAAAATCTTTTTGTAATTTGATTTAAGACCGAAACCCCTGCCCTATGGTACTTAACATGACACACTACTCTTACTTTGTTAGTCTCAAAAGGATATACAACAAAATCTGGAGACGCTGATTTACGTTTCTACATTTTCCACTTGCAATTGTTACAGATTTGGCTCCTTCGGTATTGATGGATATTCATGTCACTTACGGTCTCTAAATTTAAACAGCTGCAAAGAAGTAGTGCTCGGGTAAATATTTATGTAAAGGTTATTTATACATCTTCAGTTAAAAACCAAATCCATGAGATAAAACGATTATCATCGATCCTATAAAAAACAAATGGATCAATCGTAAAGTAATAAAGATCAGAAAGCCACAGAAGTACCATAAGCTTTAAATTCTAATGTATATGTACAAATTCTAAGTAACTGCGATGACGACAACAACGACCACAATGATGATGACGATGCAATCAAGTTGATTATAATGATGATAATAACGATAACAATGACGATAGAAAGATCATTTAAAACGATTATAAAATATGTTGCCCAGCATTTCAAGCAGAGATATACACTTTTAATATTGAGTTCAAAATAATTTCAACTAATTTACTACAAAAAGTTATGCTTTTAAAGCCTGGCGAAAATTGTAGACCCAATCATGTAATGTACCAAGTCCTGCTGACCGTCCTGGCAGTGGAGTGGTGCTGAGGCTCGCCCACACAGTTTCCACTTTGACGTTGAAAACTGATGTTTCGATTAGGACTACTGAGAAAAATTTTTAAAATGCCATCATTGAGATACAACAGTTTTGTAGTATTAAAGGTTATTTCAAAACTTTTTAGTAATACTGACTACATTATTAAAAAGCTCGGAAAAAAATACGTCAATCCTGTATTGTCATTATTTTTTATACTTGGATTACAATGTCGTAAACTTGAGCTAAAAAGCAAGTAATTCGGTGCTTGTGCTCAGCGCTAGGGCATTTGGCGTGAAACGCTTTATATATCCGTTACGGTCGACCAAACCAAGCAGATAGTGCTATCTAACCCGCGAAACATTTACAGAGAGAAAGTTCATACGAATTAGGTCAGTTTTGTGTATATCATTTATCGTATCTTATCGTTTGTGTTTATAATGCCGTGGAGATGACAATCAAATTTGTCTACAAATATGAACAAATCTATTAAAGTGACCAGAATTCAAGAAAGTTTAGCACAAGCAGAGATATAAAGGCTCGAACAGGCCAAGAAACAAGCAACTCTTACAACAACTAAAACTGCAAATCAATAGAGGTGACGTCGACAAGGTCACATTGCATATCAGGCATCCATGCAAGCTACCGAGACACATGACGAAACTCAGGTTCAGACTTAGAACTGCTTGATTTTTGTAATGGAATTTTTAAATATTATTTTATCGCTCTATTTTTGTCTCGTATTTTTATTTTAGGCTCGGTGCTTGGTAAAAAGAAAGGCATGTTTTGGTTCAAAAATTAGTCTACACTTTTATTTCTGACGTCCACCGCCATTTTTTTTTTAAATACACCGGAAAGTCTAATTATTTATGTATCACTTCAAATTTTTCATGAACAACAATAAATAAATCTTTTATAGTCTGACATCTTAGCCTGCTGGATCTCTTAAAAAAAAAAATGTTTACAATACCAGATTCTAGGGGTTTTTGAGGACTATAAATAAGAATCTGGTACCAAAATTTAAAAATTAGAAATGGCATATTCAAAATTAGGGATAAAAAATTGAAAAGTACCATAAAATACGTTGGAATATTATATTAAGTGGTTTCATAGGTCGCTTAATAAGAATGTGGTGACGGACTTTGGAAATGTAAAATGAACAATTCAAAATAGCGGACATACAATTAAAAATGACCATAAGATATGGTAAAATGTGATATTCAGAAGTTTTTTCGTTCGCTGAATCCAAATCTGGTTTCATAATATTAAAATATAAAATGGACGATTCAAAATAGTGGACAAAAATTGAGAATTTTATCGACATACGTAAAAATGAGATATTTAGGGTTTTTTTTAGATCGCTTAATACGAATGTACTGTAAGTATATTGAAATTAAAAATGAACGGTTCCAAATGGTGGCGAGAAATTAAATATGACCTTAGAATACGTCGAAATGTTTGTAATTAGCGGCTTTTGCGATCGATTAATTTAAATCTGGTATCGAAACATTTAAATTTTAAATGGACGATTAAAATTGATGAAAAGAAATATTGAACAGTACCATGAAATACATCGAAATGGTATATTCTAGGGTTTTGAAGGTCGTTTAATAGGAGTCTGGCGTTAAAAATTAATAGTAATTATATATTATTCAAAACACAGACAATAAGTTAAAAATTATTTAAATTACGTTGAACTGTGATCCGAAAACATTTTTGAGGTCGCTAGGCATGATTCTGTCGTTAAAACGTATAAAACTTATGATGGGTTATTTGAAATGGCGTAAATGCAATCAACAACTTTCTTAATACGTCTCAGTGTCATGTTTGGATGGTTTTGGGTTTAAGTATCAGGAATTCCTTGTAGTAATAAAAAAATTCAACGTGGTAAATTAAAAATAGCTAACATGCAATTAACACCTCTTTTCTATTTATTATATTTATTTTTAATAGCAGTGTATTTTTACATTAAATGTAATGTGGTTGCTTATAAATGAATGCAGACAAGTAAAAGATATTTAGGACAACAGAATCTTTTTTTTTAGAATTTTACTGATAATTGATTCCTAATTACAGCATAACAACAAATTATGCTTTTTCTGCATACAAACGAAATTCAATATCTACTCTGTGTTACTGCATTTAATTTATATCCTTTTAGCATTTATTAAATATGTGTAAAAGATATTGGTGGTCAGAAAACTAACAGTTTTTAGAAAAGTTAATATCTACACACATATGGATAGACGGTTATTTAACAAATTTTTTGATTTGTAGCAAAACCATACATTTATTTTGGAACAACATGTTAGTTTACAAAAAAAAAGTTTAGATCTCCAGAAATTCCAATAAAACGACTATTACTTATAAATGATTCAGTAAATCATAGGTTTAAAAATCTAAAGGTCTAAAAGTATCGTTTGTTAATTGTTGTGCTGTTAAATTAGTTTTTCAGAAAAAATCATATTATATTGTTAAATATCAATATTAGTGACTTATATGTTTATTATTCTGCTGTTTTTAGCTCTTTTTTTTCAAAAATAGTCTCGAGTTGATAAATTTTTAAGTTAAAATAAAATACGATCGTATTTTTTAGAGAAAATAAGCTAAAGACTTAAGTATACAAATCTTGCAGTAATCATCACGTTACAGATCGCAAGAGTAGTCATTATACGATTGACGAGTAACGATTAAACTTGAACATTGATAATTTCCGCAGTAATTAGAGAACAAATCTTGCAATCCCCCATTCTTTGTAATTAATGATTAAAAACCACAATTGGTAATTACCATTATAATAAATAATGATTGAATACATCAATTGTGAACTATCTAATCGCTAATTACCGATAAGTCTTTTCAATCTTTAGCAATCGTAAATCATGTAAATCATTTAATATTACTAAAGTGATTTATTATTGCTATTATTTACATGTGGATAGCTACAATACTTATCGACGACTGCAGTATCTAATCGTTAATTACTCTAATAACGCATACCTCATACGATAATATATTCTCCAGTTATTCGCGATGAACACTGTACGTGAGGATTAGGCTTAAGTACAGCATTATAAGTGGTCACGTAAAGAAATTAGGTATTGGTAGTTTATATCGCAATCAAGATTGATAATTGGACAAGGAAAGTTGATTAAGAGCCTTAAATCTTATTCCGATGTAAACAGGTTAATGACTTTAAATGTGATGTGAATGAAAAAATTATTACCTAGACACGTTTTCAGGTTTTCGAAGTATGATTCTAGATGTTGATACTGATAAAAACAATGATCTACGTTTCAAAATTGGTAAATAAAAAAATTACCGATAAAAATAGTAATCTTTAATTGTCATCGTGGTTTCTAACTATTTCAATTTATGATTGTCAGTTACTAAAATGTCAATTAACAATTACAGTTTGATATCGTTTTAAATAATATTCGTATTTACCAATCAAAAAATAAAGTAGGTAATTACCAAAGTGGAAATTGATGATTAAATGATTTAATTGTTCACTGCGGCAGTAATTAACGATTGTGGTATTTGATTCTCAAATAAATTATAATAAAGGAACATTCTAAAAAAAATTATTTGCAACCCTTTTGACATAAAAAGTTTAAAAAAATTAAAGTATTTTTAATTTCTAAGATTATTTAAAAAATATTTTAAAATAAGCTTATCCTAATTGGGATATAAAACTTTTAGCAAGCTGCTATCTTTGGCTGTTGTGCTAGAATGAAGATAGTGAGGGAAGTCTTACGATAGAAACTCATACCGTTACGCGATTAACAATTTTTGCTACCTAATACATAAACAATCACGTGTCTTTAATGCACTAGTGCACTGCATATTAAATGCAACGTGAAAAATACATTCTACGCGTGCCGGTCATTTGTAAGCAGATACCTCGATTTTTTCATTTTGTCACCAGATTGATGATAAGAGAACTCTTAACCTCTTTACATTACTTATTGATGTATTACATAGAAATTCGCAACGTTCATTTGACCGTTTTAATCGTCCTTTAAAAATTCTTACTTTTGACAACAGATTCATGATAAGTGGCATCAGACATCCATTCACCACTCTTAGCCTTTTTCAATCTAATTTTTTTTATTTTTGTCGGCCATTTCAAATCATTCATAACAAAATTTTAAAATTTTGACCTGGATCATATTAACTGAACTAGAGGACCCGTTTTTCTTACGTTTTATCATACTGTATCTTAAAAAAAAAAATGTTCGACTGCCATTTTTTAGCAACCTTTTTTAAATTTTAAATTTCAAAGAAGATCTGTATTCCATGACCTTAAAACCCTTGTTTCTCACATTTGATCTACTTCATAAAGAATTTTTTTTTTTTAATCATCATTACGAATGGTTCATTTTGAATTTGAACACCAAATTCGTATTCAGCAACCATAAAAACACCTTTACATCACATTTCGACGTATTTCATGGTCATTTTTAAATTTTTGTCTGAATTTTTAAACCCGCCGTTTAAATTTTAAAATTTAAAAATACATTTTTTTCATCAACCACAAAATCTCTTTATTATTCCATTTTGACGTAATCCATAGTGATTTTTAATCTTTTGTCTCCCATTTTAAATTAATGATTTCAAATTTCAAAATTCTGACACAAGATTCGTATATAGCGACTTTAAAAGCTCCTAAATATAGTATGTTGACGTAAATTGTAGAAATTTTGAAATTTTTGTGGGCTATTTATGATTAACCATTTTGAACATTCAAATTTTAACACCTGATTCTTATTTAGCTACTTTCAAAACCCCTGAATATCACATTTTGACGTATTTCATAGTAATTTCTAATTTTATCTCTGCTATTTCAATCGATTATTTTAAATTTTTAAATTTGACACCAGATTCTTATGCAGCAACTTTCAAAATCATTGAATATAACATTTAGACTTATTCAACAAGAATTTTTAATTTTTTGTCTGCTATTTCAAATAAGATATTTTAAATTCGTAAATTTTGACACCTTATGTTTATTAAATGTCCTGACAAACCCCTAAAATTAATTTTTTTTAAAAGTCTCTTATTTACTGTGTGGCGAAAGGATTCAGCTGAGCCACAGGCTAGAAAATAATTACATAATACTTTTATACAAACACAACAACGCCGGTGACAAAGTTCTGTACATATGACAACTTAGTGATCTGTGAAAACTACAAAAACAGCAGAAGTACGCAGACATAATGTTGCTGGAAGGATGGCATAGAGGCGAAAAATAATTAATAGGAATACATGAGGTGAATTAAAAAATATTGCAATCAAGTATGATGCAACTTTTAAATACCGTAACCACAGATTGATAAAAATAAAATGGATGGATAAGGGCTGTGGATTTTGTATAGTGATAAAGTGGGAGAGGAAAGCACTGGGTATGTGATGTTCTGGCGGTAAAGGAGCGATTGGTAAATCAAAAGAGCCAGTGCAATCCTGAAAATCGCTTTAATTATTTTAAAGTGACGAATTACGTCAGTTTCTGAGAAATATAGAAAATTAAATAGTTTTTTCCCACATGACATCTTTTGGTGCGGATAGTATCGTTCCCCTGCCCGGATTTTTATTACCGTTTATCATTAAGGAATAATATAAAATATAATTGGATCACTACTTTCAGGATCTAAAGCTTAACCACATCTTGATCAGATACATTCTGGGTAGTAAAGAAGCACAGAGTAAATGGCGAGTGAGCATTGTCCCAGTAGTTGCTAGAAATACGTTATAAAAAATACAGAGGATGCTAAAGAAAAATAATACTTTAAATGAAGAGTTTGAAACTGCCATAGGAACTATGCCTGATCAAAGTTGCAAGGTAGTGATTAATCCTGATCGGGTGACACGCGTGGGCAGCATAAGCGAAATAACAATGCACCTACGACAAACGACGTAGCAGCCATCGTGACAGGAAAAAACAGGCTTCCTGTAAAGATATTGCGCTACGTACGTGAAATAATACGTTGTCTTGGGTTTCTGATACAAATAGATTTAATGATGCTGTACAGTATAAAATAATTTTTTGGAACGGCCAAGAAGGATAAAATTTCGACATACCTTGGGTCAATACTCAAAACGGATTGCCTGTACTAAACAATAAAAATTCATCTATGGATTTCTATACATTTATTATAACGACGCGTACCAAGGATTCTGATTTACCTCTTTGCTGTGGGTGATTGCTACAACAATTTATGTTGAATATGTATGTGAAGATTAAAAGTAAACGATTAAGCTATATATCACCGAATCAAAGCAAATTGTGGGCGGCAAATTACGTGCATTTACAAGAAGTTGTAAACAATGACGAGAATGTTACTTGAAATAATTTAGGACGAATGGTGATTCTCTTATCAGGCAGGTAATGTCAACATTGGTCCTAGAAATGAGATCTAAACGTTTAGGGCTGGCCGATACTTTATCAGTAACGCAGCAGCGTGGAGAATTTTAGGATCACGATGGCATAAGGGATATCTCTCTGTCATCCACCTGGCAATGCATTGACTGAATAGTGACCGTGTTAACTTTTTTAAGCGGAATATTAATAAAATAATTGGGACACCCCCTAAAACTTCATTAACATCGTTCTTCTATTTCTGACGAAATGATGATTTTACGAAAACCTCACTCTACTCTGAAGTGCCGCATTACTATACTTGGAATTCACCAAGAAAATAATAGAAACGTAGAGTTTAAGGCACATCAGTCGACGGTGGCCAGGCGTAAAATGTGAAGATGCACTAGGTCGGATATACACCGTGCATGTTGGCTACTTAAGTGCTACTGTTTAAAAATGTTGCTTAATATAGTACAAGGTCTACAGCGTTTTGAAAATTGAAGATCTGTGGATAAACAAACGCGAGCCACTTTTGGACAAGCATGCAAAATGCGCAGACTTTTGGAAATTGACAACTACTGGAACATAAACATTGATGAAGCTGTGTTAGGTAGTTCAGCTGCAAAAATTAGAGAGTTGATTACAATTTTTGTATGTATTTGCGGACTTTCTAATCCTCTTTATATGTAAAAAAATTATAAAGACTTACTTTTAGAGGACATTGCTCATAACTTGCAAGGAGCGAATAATGAGTCGAGTATCAATAAAGCATTAATATAATTGAAACTAACTCTTTCGAAAGCAAGTAATGCCTTCTGACTGCAGACTTGATCCCATCCCCCTCTGCTCACCACCACCCACCAACATATCTTAATATCTCTTAAAACGGCAGGAGTCTTCTAAAAGCAGGCTTTACGAGAATTTTAAAGATATTGTATACTTGATTACGTAAAATTAAGAAAATTGTTGTATATAGACTAACGGATTAATACTGTAAGTTAATCGTCAAATTAATGAGAGATGTAAAACTGTATGATCCGGTATAATGGACAAAAATATGTTTATCGATGATTATCGATTTTGTGAATAATAATTGTATACTAATCAATTAAACAGCGGGTCTGTTAGTTTTATATCTTTTCAAGGGCTTTTTTCTCTGTATTATTGAAAAAATATTGGTTTTAGTAAGCATGCAATAATTTTAGTAAATTTGAAAGTTTTGTAGTGTACTTATCATAAATGTTGTATAATATTTTTCTGTTGTATTATACATAAAAGTATACACAAAAAACTAGCATTATTTTTAAAACATCAATCGTAATAGATCCATTGCAAAATATTTTAATTGTATTTTTTAAATTTGTTCAGGTATTTTCTGATACTTCTCCTTACTCGATAAATTGTACTCTGCTTACTTTGTTCAAGTTATTTGATCCGCCTACCAACGTGCAGCATCTGCTTTATATAGTTTAAACTTTTGAAAAAAGACTATGCAGGGATCAATGACAGACTGAGTTCTATCAAGTGATCACATTTATTCAATTCACGTTCTACCATAGAACAAAAGTCGATATTTTTGAATTGACATCATGTTTTCTTCAGATTTTCAGACCAATGTAATAAAATTTCTTCCACTTGTTCACTGTAGCTTTAAGTCCAGCCATATCTGAAAAATCCGAATCCTGTTTAAACGATTTGGATTTGAATACGACTACAATTTTATTATGATGAAAAGATCATTCTTTAAATGACTGGCCATTTAATCTGGAAAAAAACCACATATAGACAGTCGAATCTCATGTAAATGTACACCCTAAGCAATTCTAGTCGTTTTTCAATACTAGAAAATAGTCAAAATTTCCGGATAGTATGTTTCTACAGGGACAGAGGGCAACTCACCTGCGCAATAAATTTAACTTGTTTGCTGAAAGTCTCAAAACTGTGTTTGTTATGAAATTAGTAACATTACACGTGAATTGTAGTATTTTTGAGGACTCATTGTATAAGAACACAGTTGACATTGAACATCACTAAATTGCGCCCTGCCTTATTTCCTTTGGCGATGACACGTATTCAGGATGTGATTGTATTCTGGCTATTATTCCAAGCAAGTGCAGAGCATATTCAGTTGATCCCCTACTTTTCTTATTAAAGCACTCACTTTCAGCTCGTATCTTCCCTTCAATATGAAAAAATACACTATAACGCCGGTTTACATAAAGGGTGTTAGAGCAGATGTTGTTGACTACAGACCCTTTGCTAAAATTTCATTTTTTGCCAAGACATTTGACAAAATTGTTGCTTCTAGGTTTTCTTTTTTTTTGTTTGGTCGTATATCTTTAAATAAAACATATTTTTCTTAAAAGCAGATTGACAGTCACGGACCCTTTCAGTGGACTTGAATATCTACCATTAATATTTTTCGACTTTATCAAAAAAAAATTTCTCTAATATTATAAATTTTTTAAATTACTATTCGTGCTTTATCATTTCCTGTGCGCATATAGTTATTATTGTATTTAAAAGTTGGCGTTCAAACACAATATTAAACATTTATTCCTATTTAGACATATAATTCATCAACAAAAACTTATTATAAGGTACAAGTTTCAAGTTCTTTACGGGAATTTCATCATTATACAACGTTATGTAAATGATATTTTCAAACCTATTATTTATTCGTTTTTCTTGACATCATAAGATTAATTCTTTGATCTGAGAAAAGCTTCAGGTCTTTCATTGAATCTCATGCATAAGTAGTTGGCGCGAGGAGTGCGCAGGGGGCATAGCCCTACTAGAATATATATATATACAAGTGGGGCTTCGCCCCCTGCGCGCTCTCCGCGCCGACTCCTATATTTCAATATTATTATTCTCATGTCTGAATCATAAATAAAACAATTGATTTTTTAATACAGTTATATGTGTACAAGTATAGATAACCAAAGCGAACTTATAAAAATTCGCTCAAAATTCGAACCAATATAGTCAATATATGAAATGAGTTTACTGATTAATCAAATAATTATTAATTATTTAATACTTTTAATGACTTTATTTGGTATGTAAGGTTAATATTGATTTATATGTATATGTATACAATAGTTACGCAATGATTCTTATTATAGAAATAGTTATAAGCCTTGGTTTGATATTTTTAGTCATTTTAGAATCAATTATGGAATAAAGTATATAAAAAGATATCATTTTAAAATTCTTTCTAAGTGTTTGTAAATGTAAATTGTTTATTTTATTATTTTTTCATTTCTTTTATAGATTTTTGTATACTTTTACATTTTCTCTGTTGGTTTCATATTAAAAATTCTTATCCTCTTATATTTGTACAAATATTATTTTCAATGAAGTAACTTATGTAATTGATTGAAGATACAACAACGTTCTAGAATTTCTTGGTACACTTACATATTATTATAAATTACATCGCATAATATATTTTTTAACTTTAAATCTTTACTGTTGTGCCTTATTTACCTGCATAAATATCTTATTTTCTCACGTAAATCATCTTCCTCCTGCGTATCCTTCCATTATCTTTAAATTCTATATTTCTGACTGATATTATGATTATTTCATTGGTTTTTTTTTCCTCTTTAAAGAGCAATATGTGCTTTATAAACTTTATCCATTTATTGCAGATCCTACAGTCTGTCACTTAAAAACTTCAAAATTTACATGTATCTTTATATTTTTGCTTTATTTCTCTCTCTGCTTTTTTCTTTTTTTTACATTTTACGGATGATAGAGCTGTCAATTACCATATAGTTTTCTTGTATTTTCTGATTGACAATAGTCTTTCTTTTCTTTGTAAAATTCTCTTTGATTTTGTCAAGTTAATTTTCCTTCATTGCTCTTTTCATAAATCCTCTTGTTTTCCAATCCTCTACTTTTTGGTTCACAACATTAACTAAGTTGCCTATTTTGAATGATTTTTATTAATTAAGTCCGTTAATTCTCCGATCAGGCATAAATAAGGCCACCTGCTCTTGTCCATTTTTGTTATGCCCAAAACCAGTTTTACTCCGTTTTTCTTATGCCTTTTTGTAGGCTAACCCTTCCCACGTCCTATTCTTGTATACATCCTGGTGTATTTACATTGAGACCCAACATGATATTTGTAAATCTGAATCTATTTTCCCTCTTTTTATTTCCTTTTTCATGCCCAAATCCATGCCTACCTTGCTCGCCTCCAGCTTCTGCATATATCTTCTTGTCTTGGCATCTAAACTCAACTCCATATTGTAAATCTGCCTCTTATTCTTTCTAGATATTCTTATTCTGTTTCATAGGCAAGTCTCATCTCCGTATGTGCAACATAATTTGATCATTTTCACCATGAATAATTATATTTAATTTAAACTTTCTACGTTTGCTTTCTTGCTCAAGCCTAATCCTGCTTTTATTGCTCATTGCACCCAACCTGTGGTTTTTTCTGTGTGCCACGACTATTTTTTTGTTAAGAACCACTCTCCTGGGTCCATCAGTCCATGTTCTCGCTTAAAACTTCCAATGCCTCCAATTAAACTTTAAAAAGATCTGTTTTTATCCATTTTTATTGCTAAAAATAAAGTTTTTTTGTGCTTTCTTCCAGTATATCTTTTGTACTATATTTATCTCAGTCATTCTGCATGGGCTTTTTATCTTTAAATTGCTGGACACATAAAACGACATCATCAGATTATTCAAGTCACTAAATTTTAAATTTGCCTACTGTTATACCTTTAGATTATTTTACATCCACTTATCGTCTATATTCTCTATAAATAAACAAAAAATTACCAAGCTATATAGGCACCTTTGCCCTAACTCTTTCTTTTTTTTAAGTAAATTTATTTGCACCTGACTGTATTGACCTGTTTTTTGTACATTTTTAGATTCTTATTAATTTTTTTTCATTTTTATACTTATTTCCCTCATATAATTTGACCCGACATATATCTCTATTGATGTTATCAAATTCTGTTTCGAAGTCTACAAAGAGAGCATATAATTTATTGCTCTATTCCCCCATTTTATTTTCAATCAAACTATTTAGTACAAAAATATGGCACCTTGCTCATCTTTTTGCTCTGATGCCAGCCTGACACATCTTTATTATTTTACACTACTCTACCTACTTTTTTACTTTTTTAATGATTGTAATTTGCTAATATTTTGATTGCTTGATTTAAAAATGCCACTCTTCTTCGATTTTAACGTCCTTCTACTCCTTCCCTGCCTTGTAAATTTGATGGGTTCTAGCTATTTTCCACTCTTTGATAGTATGTGTGCTAGTCTGTAAGCCATAAAGTATGTGTTAGAATTTGATCATCGAAAATATTTGCAGATTCTTGAAACAGTTTTCCATAGTTCTGTCTACTTTTGTGTCTTTTTTTTTATTTTTACATGGATATTCTATTATTTAATGATGTATATATCCTCGTAAAATCTTTCTCGGTATTTTGCGATAGTCTTTAATTGTATCTTTACACTCTCTATTATTTTAGTAGTCTCCTATAAACTTATCAATGATTTATATTTATTGCTGAATTATTGTGGAATCCTGTTCATCCATTTGCAATGATTTGTAGCTTTATAATTTTTTCATTTCTAATTCTTCTGCTACCTGTGTAATTACATTACATAACCTGTTCTATTTTTTAAAAATATTTATTTTATATGTATATTCGTATCCGTGTGCTCTACTTGCCAATTTTGCAATTATTTATTTTTATAATATGATTCATTCTAATAGTTACTATATAAATATATAAAATTTCTTATAATAATAATCAATATTTCTCTAATTAATTAAAGAAGATTATCATTGCTTTATTTTTAAATTTATAAAATAATTATTGAAATGCACTTCAATTTTTTTCATTCATAAATATATTAATTTTTTTTAATGCTGTTTTGAAAATATTTTATTTAAAAAAACTTTTATTTTAAAAAATAATAGAACATTAAAAAAAAAGATCGCTTAGGCTATCACTTTAGGCAGATACACATACGTAATGGAATGTGATTTGAAATAACAAAAAATCAACCTGAACTTAGCAATCATTACCGAGTGAATTTATATAGAATAAATATAGTATCTTTTTTTGGGTTCAATCACCGGTTTTTTTTTTTAATTACTATTACTTAAAATACTCATAAAACAACTATAAAAGCAATGACGAACATATTAAAAATAATTGTTCTTTTGAATAAATTTCATAGATAAATCATTTCAATAATTATCATGATAATAAATAAAAAAATTTATAACAATAATCGATTTTTTCTTATGTATTAAAGAAGATTATAATTGCTATATTCTTCAATTTAAATAAGAGTTACTGTACTATATTTTAATTTTGTTTTGTATGTAAATATTTTAAATTTTTGGTTTATTGCTGTTTTGAAAATATATGATTTTAGATCAAAAATAATTAACCACAACTAAGCACATATTACCAAGTACATTTAATTTATATAGAACAAATATGATATCTATTTTTAGGTGAACTCACCGGCTCTTTTTGAATATAACCATTACTTTATATACTAATAAAACAACTCTAAAATCCATGACGAGCATATTAAAAATAATCAGACTTATAATAGTGAGATAAATCCGTCGATTAAATGCATTTATGCTCTTTACATTTTTTTAACACTATTTATACATTTTATACAATTACCACCATTACATTTGAACAGTTTTTATAATTTCTTGTGATTTTATGATTTTTTTCAGCTCAAGAAACTCCCTACTGTTTAGAATATTTTGACTGCGTAAATTCCCATTATTGGTTATTATGATCAAAATTTTTCTACTCGATGTATTGTAAAAATAGTTACATTAACGTAATTTTTTTTTTTTATAGGTATTTTTTTTAATTTTTTTTAATACTTATATTTATTGTTATTTTAATTTATAAAATATTGTATCAAAGATATAAACAGTACAACATCAAATTTCAGATGAATCTCATTTTTCAAAAAACATAGTTAGAAAAAATTATTCAGATGTGTTGAATGTTAAAAAAGTTTTAAAAGACTGACACATTTAAATACACATATATTCATTCATTATGAAGGATACAAAAAAACAATTTGTAAAAAATGTGGTGTGGGTTTTAAAAGATTAGACGGTTTCAGGAGGCTTGGGAGATTCGCTTAGAGGGGCGAGGAACGAAGAGTCCCATCTTTGATACACGAGTCACCGCTACGTATGTGCAATATAATTTTAGTATTAAATCCATAAAAAATATCTTCAATTTAAACTTTCTACTTCATCTCTCTTGCTTAAGCCTAAAACTGCTTTAACTGTCCCTTGCTCCCAATCTGTTGTTTTTTTTCATGCCGGGAAATTTTGTTATTGAGAACCGCACTTCTCGGTCCATGTCCTAGTTTCAAACTTCCAATGCATCCACTTTAAATCTAAACAAATCTGTTTTTATCCTTTATTCATTTCTAAAAATTAACATTTCCTTTTTTATTTGTTTATTTCCAGTATATTTCTTTTACTTTATTTAACTAAGTCTTTCTGCATATGTTTTCCGTCTTTAATATGCTTGGTGCCTTAAACAACATCATTAGATAATTTAAGACAGTTAATTCTGAGTTTGCCTTCTGTTACACCTCTTGTTTTATTTTGGATTCACTGACCGCCTTTTTTTGGACACATAAACATAAAAGTACCAGGCTCCATGGAAACCGTTACCTTTTCTATTTTATAGTATTGAAAAAATTTGTTAGCTCCTGGCCGTAACTAACTGTTTTTTTTGTATATGTTTAGATTCTTTTGAACATTTTTGTCATTTTTGTACTTACTTCTCTTGAATTTTTGCTTTCAACTAAAATATTTAGTGCATAAATATGGTATCTTCTTATTTCTTCTGATTCAGTAGCAGCCTAAGTCTGTTTTAGTATGTTTTACTTCTCTACTGATTTTTCTACATTTTAAGCGGTTATAATTTCTTAAATCCTATATGTTTCATTTAAAAAGCCACTTCTTTATAGTCTTGAAGTTCTTCTACTCCTTCCCTGCCTTGTAAATTTTATACATTCATGCTGTTGCCCACGCTCCGATCATATGTGTGTTAGTCTATAAGTTATGAAGTGTGTTTGTCAAATAAAAGTACCTATTATTTGTAGATTCAAGAAAACGCTTTCCATAATTTTGTCTTCTCCTGTGTGTTTTCTGTTTTTTATTTTCTGCAGGACATTTCTATTTCCAATGATGGATATGTTCATGTAAAAAATTACTCTATTAAGTGCCATACCGCAAATTTATAGCATAAAGTATAGCATATAGTATATAGTATATTTATAGCATATAGTATTTTGCGGGTGGGTATGTGAATGCGTCAGCAGAAAAGCTTGTCTTATCGCTGATTTCGGAATTTTCTCAAGATCTCTAATAATGCATGTAAAATCTATCTCCCTATGATCCAAATAATAGTTTTGGTTTCAAAACATAGGATTTTTTTCACGGCTTCCATACGTATAATCATAAATTTTTGGTGTACCATTATAAATATTGTTATTCTATTTATAATTATCAATAATTGCTGCATAATTAATTTTCATAAAAGTTGATTTTTCATACAGGTATTTGTATACTTGTATGAAAGTAATAGTGTTGTCAGAATTTATTACGATAGGAAAAACATGTTTCAGGGGGGTAGCTGGTGGGGAAGTAGGGGGGTGGTCGGGTGGAGAGCTGAAGGGGAGCTGTTGGGAAGCAGGGGGAGTGGGGAGGAGCCTGAGGGAACTAGCTTAAA
>JAPYYV010002650.1:0-20162 GCA_030522625.1 Copidosoma aretas
TTCATCGAGCGTGAAGAGAGGGACTTCCCCCCCTCTTATGCACTCCCGACGCTCCCCGGGGTGTTCCGGGAAGAGGCAGGAGACCACGCTCTCTAAAAATGCAGGCTCCATCGGGGCCACAGGATCGGAATGGCGGTAGTGCGGCGCACGGGGAGAGAGGCCTGCTCCACGTGCGACTACATGCCGCTCACGGAGATACGGACACACGCGGTGTAAGAGTGGCTGTCGTACTAGTGCCTGGATTGGGCCGTGCATTGCAGCGGCGTTAGTGTAGCTAATACGGAGGATGCCTTGGCTCATGACCACATGCCCACATGTGCAGAGACTGTGCATCAACTTGAGTTTGGTTGTGGGTACACGTCTTCGCATATGTAATGCAACGTACTTTCGGGCCGCGGGTGCAGTTCACGTACCTTCTCGAGCGTTTACGTGCTTGGCCTACGTGCAGCTAGGAGGATGCTTGGTATCTCTTTTCAGCATATGCCGCCATCTTGTCTTATCCAGCTACGCGCATGTATACACATGTACATGTACACGTATATGGGTCATTCCGGCGAAACTTGCACTATTGGTGTCCTTGTCTCGTGCGCAGAATTAAGGGTGAAACAGGTAACCCCATGAGAGCCAAAGTACGTGTAGTATTGGTGCCCAACTGTTTTGTGCTATAAGACCTGATTTTAAAGTATACATTTTGATCTGCAGATCATTTAAGGGTCGAAATGTCAGATCCGTAACCTGTACATATCGAAAATCACGCTATAAAACGTGATGATTAGCAAAAATAAGCCAATTAAACGCTTTCTTGGTGAACATACCTAAAACTATAGACCTTTATTTTAAAGTTTTCATTGGTTTTGAACCATCATTCAAGAAACTCTGTCGTCACGAGCTGCTTACTTTTTGTCCAACGATTTGCATGAAAAAGTTTGCATCGAGTATGATGGCATTTTTCGATTGCTTTACATTAACTATGAACCTTTAAAAACGTGGATTTTGCAGTTCGGATGTTGAAGTATTAAATGCACTTAATAGGAGTACCAAAAGTTCGACGATCTATTCACACGAGCTGTTTGATCGATCGAAAATTACTTCATTCAAAAACTCTGTCAGTTCTGAAACCATAAGAGGTCACTACTTGACTATATATTTTTCTTTCAAAAAGTCGATTTGTTTAAAGACTACAGTTGCAACGAGTGCCATTTTTGCGGGAAAACCATAATAGTCAAAGGTAAAGAAATGGGAGAGCTTTAAAGACGAAATGTCAGATCTGTCACCGTCATTTCTGTAGCCGCATTATTTTCAATAAATCGAAAAAAATAGTTGAAAGCTTTTTTTGTGCTCTGCACCAAGTTAAGGTGTTTTTTATGTTGTGGGACAGTATGCCTGATGCAATCCAACCATACGACTCTAGTCCGGCGCTTGTGATGTACTCAAATGTGTCTTGCAATGGCAAATTAACGAAATTGTCAGTGCAGTATCAAATTATTATGACTGAAAATTGTTTTTGTATACTTCAGCTCAAAGTAAGAAGAATTTGTATCTTGACATTTTTCTCTAAAATGAACTTTAAAACTTGGATAAACACTTATATTTTTTTAAACTTCTATTATTTTTTACTCCAAAACTACTGACTTGAGAGAAAAATGTCCGAGCATGTTTTATCGCTATTTTTGCCATAAGATACAAAAAAATTTTTTGTTTTGTAAAAAGGCCTTTTTTAAGTGACTTGGTGTAAGGCTAGTCACTAAAATAGTACCTGTGATAATTGCAGATTGGAAATTATTTAGCATCCATTTCTGATCATGCAATGATGATAAATAACGCAAAATATTAAAAAAAAAAAACTTTTGAAAACCAAAAATTTTATATGCGAACAGGACAAGTTTTGCCGGAATGACCCATATAATCTATAGTGAATACACCGTCTTTCTTTAATGTGACAGTAGATTACTGCATAAGAAAATAAATGTGTATGATGTGGATGCGTACACTTTGATTATTTTGATGTTTATATGCCAGTTCGTAACAGTGGGCACATCAATTAATAATAAAATCCGAACGACTAGTGGTAGTGGTTACGCGTGACACAGATAAGCTAATAATCGCGACAGAAAATTGTGTTGTTTAATCCTTAGGTGTATGCATGCTTTAGTGGACAGGCACACATAAATATAAGTATATAGAGTATTCTGTGTACTACTGGAAATCTTGTCGTGCCTTAGCAACACGCTGGATCAAGTCTTGTTGATGTCCATACTGCTGGTTGGCGTGGATTAAGTTTGGTTGCGCTAACCAGCACAAAATCTGACACATACATACGTATATATTTTTGTAAAATCTGCCATCAACCTGCATAACTTGAGTTTAGTTGCGTCAGCTAGTTTATAACGTAACGCAGGCGTTAGTATCAATTTTTGTAAAATATAAGCAGTGTTTAATAAAAATTAAAAATAAATGGTGACTCGGCCACTGTTGTCTTAAGTAATTATAACAATGACATATAGCACTAACCCTAAAATATATTATGTGTATCTATTAATAAAAGTTAACTTAAATTTGAAAAATGTTATTTAATTGGTTTTCAAATAATATGATGTGATAAAAACTTTTCTACTTTTGTCAAAATGGATTCCTTAAAATGTAATTAGCAGACGGTCACTCAGGAACTGGCTAATATCCTTAAGCATTAAGACTCTTATAGAAAAAGTATCGACCGATGTAAATTATAAAAGGTTTACTTGATAGAATAACCATCTGTCTATTTAAACTGCTGGACCCAGCTTTCTTTTAGAAAAATACCACTATTAATAGGTGTCTAAAATTTCAATGTGAGTAAAATTTAGATGTTAACACTAAATTCAATATAATTATTGTGCAGTCTTGAAAATAAATTAGAATGGTTCCCTGATTTATTGACTTAGAGCAACGATCCGGGGATCTGCTTCAGTATATGATTTAACTTTTAAAATGAATAGTTTTTACGTTCAAGAAATATTTGGAAATTTAAAAGATAACCTATTGCATATTTTGGAATTAAAGTAAACCATACAAGAAACTAAGTTGTATAACAAAATGAGAAGTGCTTATAATAAATACTACGTAAACTGAATTCAAATATGAAATGAGTTAACTTATTCTATTGAAAAATAAGAGATAATATATATGATATGTTACAACTTTTATTAGTCACATGGACAAGAAAGAAGTGGAGTCCGCCTATGTCAGCAGCCTGGTGCTTTCCGAGCATAAGGCCCCCCATCAACACTGTCTATAAGGACAGATGATCTGAGTGCCTTGCACAAGAGCATCATGATTCTACTTGCATGATGGGAAACAGGGCTGTTCTGAATGCGTGCAGCTCGTAAAAGATTAGATTTTCAAATGTTTTCTTCAGCACAAACACGATGACAGCAATGCTCACAGATGAGGTAAACTGAGCAAATCTGGCTGCGTTAACGAGGCCCTGGTTAGCTTATGCAATAAATAGTTCTAAATATAATATTATTTTAACTCCAGAACACAAAAGTATTTCGATGAGAATAATACATACGATGTATGAACTTAATCCAACATAAAGGTTGAAGTAACTTTGCGTCGGCTACTATGTCTACTCTATTTTCAAGGTCGCCTAGCCATTTTGGCAATTCTATTATTGTGGAAATTTATTAGATGTTTCTCTTCGAAAGAGTTTCATTATGGTGCCTCCAAGCACTCTGTAAACTTTGAAATGTTTTTTTTTTATATATTCTGATAAATCTGATGAGTGTACGATGAGAATAAAATTAAATCTAGGTATAATTATTCTCCGGCGAACTTGAAAACGGAGAAATTCAGTGCCATGATGAGCTTTAATAATAGTTTGACTAATGGATTACTGACTGTGATTTACATTGGCTCACATTATAAAAATCTTCTATTTCATAAATTCTTGATGCGTATGTAAGAGTTCCCTTAGATAATAAAATAACAAATATATTTATCGCTGTTTCTGTTAAGACAGTCCGTGATATGTATGCATACATTGGAGATCTAACAGTGTAATAGGATTATTAGTTCAAAATAATAAAATGCAGAGATGTAAGGGGATGTGAAATGAATTATTTATCTAATTTATAATAGGACGCGAACGATGAGACGTGTAACAAGGCAAGTCAACAATATAAGAGTAGTGCAAATGCGATTCATAAGTATACTGAGGTTGACCATGTTGATTTACTGACGGGAAGCTCAAACTATTCTGATCAAGAGATCAATGATTTCTATTCAGTATGCAATAAATAGCGAAGTAACTATAACGTGCTTAAAACAAATATCACTTTAGAGTTAAATATAACTTAATTAGAAAAATTTAAAATATTTATAATACGCCCAACATGATAGTAACGCATGAATCACTTTGGCACAAGTGACGAGTTCAAGATAAATAATTGCATAATACTTAAGTTAAATGAGCTCAAGATTTGATTGTGCATTTTAAAGTATCAAGAAGAATTTAATGAAAATAAAATATTCATAAAATGTGAAATAGGATGAGGAAATTTTAAAATCTACATGCTTTAAAAATTTTATTGATTTTTTTGCTTTTAATAAGAGCTCGTGCTACTGAGCCATATATTTGTCATGCTTGGACGTGATAGCTGCTTTAGCTTGTTTTTCTTCGTACACAAAAATAGAATTAAATAGCTAAGTGGTTCACTCGGACGATCTAAAGGATGACAAGATACGATATTTCGGTATGCGAAACTCTTGTTGAATACGTGGGCCGTAGCATTGCAAGGAGCAATTTCTGCGTATAAAGATACCTCAGATTAATAAAGCGTTGTCTAGGGAAACGTTTGCCCCGATTTCTCTCCTACCAGACGATACAATATACGCCTAAATATAATATTTCTAGATACATTTCTCCTTAATCTTATGAAGGAAAATTGTGTAAAAGTCAAGATGTCAATGAAAATTAAATTGTCATGTTGTGTATGGTAAAAATACCTAAAGTTTGATTGATAAAATGAATGACGTAAACTTGGCTGGATGTAACATCACATTAAAATCCCTTGAAGTAACTGTAGATCAGATCTCAGGAACAGGGGGAGAGAAACTCTGACAATAATACTTTGATGTTTAGGAAAAAAAACAGAAACAGCGTGATATGTTACATTTCTGTGTGAATAAATGAGATACATTTTTGGGATACGTTTACATGTATATAGATGTGAAATTTAAGCTGAAATTTAAACTTGATAGCAATATCAACTTCTCTAACAAGCTTAAAATATTAGATGATAAAGGTTGTGCCTTTCTTGGAAAAGAATAAGTTAAGGCTAAATTACACTTAACATACATCATAAGTTGAGAGGACAGGTGTAAATAGCTCAAGGCACAGGTAATAAAGTGCATAGAATTAAAAAAGTCAATTAAGGGAGAACCTGGGTAACTTGTCCTGGCTTCAAAGACGGACCTTGTATAGTTATTAAGAGTCCTTTTCATCTGCTTTACGAGGTCAGATCAGCTAACTCTAATCACAAATGAGTTGGCTATTGTCAAGAATAAAATTTTAAAATGCGACAATTTAAAGTTAAAAACAGCTTTACTTAGTCGTACATTCAACAAAGAATATGTCATCTAGAAGATGAGAAAACAATAAAGTTCTAAAGGTTGAAATTGCTTATACAGACTTACAGTCAGTTTAAACCTTAAAATGAGCGCTTTACTGAAACAGTCTTTTGATTTGGCCTTTGAGCTTATTGTAATGTGCCACTTATTTCACATGGAAACGAGGAGAAAAAAAGTATTTATTTTTAACCTCTACGTCGATAGCGTGTTGACTACTAGTAATAGCATTTATCAAATTAGATGCGTTAATGATAAGTTTAAGAAATTATTTAATGTAACGAATCCTCATGAAGTAAAAACCTTTAGTATGAGTGTCAAGAGGACTAGATTAATCAGAATGTAAAATTATTATAAAAACTGTCTCTTGAAACAATTTATGATTGTTGAAAATATGATGAGTTAAAACAAAAGAACGTATATGGTTACCTATCAGGTCTTGAACCCCCAGAGGAAGATGTGTCAATAGAAAGAGATGCAAAATCTTGAAGTATAAGGAGCGTAACAAACGTTCCATTAAGA
Organism: Copidosoma aretas; assembly: GCA_030522625.1. Taxonomy (NCBI): domain Eukaryota; kingdom Metazoa; phylum Arthropoda; class Insecta; order Hymenoptera; family Encyrtidae; genus Copidosoma; species Copidosoma aretas. The sequence continues at coordinate 6,130 of JAPYYV010002650.1, forward strand.
AAATATGTAAAGAGCTTATTTATTTTGTTTAGTACATTTTACTTTGACATTACTAATACAATGAATGTCCTGCACCGACATTAGGATAGTCCTACTAAGCAGGACTGTAGTTAAATTATACTGTTGCACGATGTCTTGGAGGTCACACAAGCAAAATTATGTCTCTCTCTTCACCTACCAGGCAGAATACATATGGATGAGTTTGTCAGAATCTGATGGCCCTAAATAAGTCTTTGAAAATTATGTTCGGCTCTGCTGCTAATCGTTATAACAATAATGCTGCCAAATCCCGTGCTAAAACTGGAGGAGATAGTATCCTGGGTATAATCCATTGGACCACCCGGACTTAGCGTTGGAGACAGAGCAGTCAGAAGTGTGGGACGAGGAGGGGCGGCCATACCAGGGTAGAGGGGAGACGTCCGGAAATGTTAGGTGAGGTCTACAAAGAAGGTGGCGGAGGGGGATGACTCTATTACCTTGGTGACTCTAGTACCTTGGAAGAAGTCCTTTAAAAAGAGCATTTTCACGTTTACGTACTTCTTAGGAAAGGGAGGGTGTACTTTAAGAATACCTTCACAGCACAATCTTGAGCCTAGAAGACATCAAGTTCTTGTCCAGTGGACAGTTGGTTCTACTTATGCATGGGGGTGAGGGGAATATCTTGAGACAAAAAAAGGAAGAGGGTGGGGGTCCTGTAAACCGCTTTTGTCAGCGGGCTGACGAGTATGAGGATAGGATAGAGAGTTAAGGCCCAAAAGAAAGGGGACATAGCTACGATTTGCTTTTAATGCACACTAGGATTTATTGACCGTGTGCTACTCTAGCCTTTTCTGTGTTACTCGGTGACCGCCAAACGAGCGAATGATGCGGATCGGCCGAGTGAGCTCTTATATGCAATAGAGATTGCTAGCTTGCTAGAGGTAGCGTTGATTTTAAGCACTTGCTGCCAGGCGACCGGTAGTGAGTACGACGCGGTGTGCGGTCTTGAATCGGGCGCGGAAACTTAAGATTTAAAGGCGGCAGAAAGTATGAATGTTCTTTGATGAATTTATGTCAAACGATAGGAAATAATAAGCGTAAACTAATATTTATGCTCGAAATCAATAATTATAGTGAAGGATAGGCCTGACAGTAACAGGTGATCTTTGCCTATTTTTCGTTGACTTAATATTGTGCCTACCGCATAGTCTGATGCATCCGTTGTAACTATAAATGGCTTTTTTATGTATGGTACTAAGAGCATGGGCTGGCTGTACAGAGAGTTAGCGAGTGTGTCAAATGCTTCTCGTTGAGATTTTACTATTTGAGTTCTATTGTTAGGTTGTCATCTTCTTAACACGTTTAACTGATCTTTTGAATTGTTTTTCCTGTACTTCTAGTATTGCTAAAAACAGTATTACGTTGTCCACGTTTACTTTTATTTTATTTCCTTGTTAGCCTGCCAGTGCTAGTTTTATCGCATGTACGAATGTGTTTGGTAAATGAGGGCAGCCCATCCGCATACATTTTTATTGGTAATGGCCATATGGTTCGGAAAATAATGTCTTGTGAGCGACTTTTTCTCTATTCTTATTAGTAAGAATCTTATTTTTAGCTCCACTACAATTACATAGTGGATGGATGTGAGACGATTTATAATATCACTTTGGTATTGTAGTTAGTGACACGAATTGACAGTAATTTCGTTAATCAGTCTGATATTTGAAACTTCTCACCATCTTTTCTCCCTGTTTTGGCCCACCTGCATGGGTACCATCCACGTATTAGAAGTATACGGTGATGTAGAGGGTTGGATTATGCCCTGATCCGGTAATTCGTTTAATTTTTCATTCATCGGTTCTCCTACAGCGATTGGGTACCAGAGTTACTTTGCTTACGTTGGTTTGTCCGTCATTATAGTCATCTTAAATTTCGATACTCCATTGACTCTTGAAGGCTCTCCGTCATGGTTGGACAGCCAAGGGCAAATACTCTTAGTAAGCGCGCGTGTTATAGTTCATCTTCGTTGCAGCCTAAAATGCCTGCTAATTTCAATAGTTCTTCAATTTCTTTTTCTTTATTGATTACAATTTTTTTTCTTTATTGCCTTTTTATTTTCACTTGGTCTTGTTTGTTATAACTTGCTCTGAATATTCTTATTATTTCTTTATGTAGGCTTCTTCCATCGTCCCCATCGGAGCTATATGGTTTAGCCCTGCAAATGGTCTTATATTCCAACAAGTCTACGGGAGGTGCGAGTATTTTTACAAGTTGATCTCCAATGTTGATGTATTTGGCGTACACTTTACCATTATCGTTGTTAGTAATAAATTTGCCGAATAAAATGGTTCTCTGATATTCTAGCACAGGCACCCATCCTGTATGTGTATGTATTTTCATATTTTTCTTCTACGCGTGCAAAAATTATATGTCTTGACATTGTGAGAATTGCGAAGGTTTCTAGATCGTGTAAAGGTATCTGGATGCCGTGTAATGTTATAATATTTTTCTTGGAGCACATGTGGCAAAAATTATTTTTCAGTGTAAATATGTTTTAAGAGCAAATCATCTCATTCAGGTGTACATCTACTATTCCTGATGTGCACCGTTCTATGTATGTTACGCCGGATATCAGCAATCGCTCGTTTAAATTAACATATAGGTCGTTTTTGAGGCTAATTTATTTTATAATAGAAATTTCGACACCACTATCTGCGTAAAATTTTGCGTTTCGTTTATTATTTATGGGCTTTCTAGGCATAATGGAGGTGGATTGCGTCCTATACTTAATGTATTTATTTCTACTCCCTTAAGTCAGTTTATTACTCTCTTGTTGCTTACATTATTTTTAAACCCAAAGGTTTAGAATCATGGTGAAAATGCAGGAAAATTTTTTTTTTCGTGTACTGCTTACGTTGTTGCTTACTATCGAGTCTCGCTCGACGCCTTACAGTGGGCCACAGCGCTAATAAAGGGTCAAAATTTCCGGTCCAACTTAATTTTGCTCCGAAAAAGTAAATTTATTTTGTATCGTTTCACTTGTTTTGTATGGTTCTAGTTACCTCTTGTATAGGAATCTTTCTCCCTTGCATATGTATCTCATTGGATGTATTGTATTGGGGGGCCACATTCGTCACTTTGGACTAACTTGGTTATGTGAAATTTTTATAAGCAGTTAGACCGGAAAGCATCAGTTTACAGTGATTCTCATAGGTCTTTGGTGTGCTGAACCTGAATTTGACATTGATTATGCAAAAAAACTGATTAATCAAATTGTTTGAACAAATATCAGATTTCATCTCTTTTTTTAAATGACACAGGTTTATATGATATTTAAGGCAGCTTATTACAAATCCACCACTTATTTAGCAAACGAAATGTATTTAGACAAATCAATTGAATAATCGTAGCATAATAACAGTAATAATTATAAATGATTAGACGGGCAGTCACTGATTAAACTTTAATTAATTGATAACGACGTTTAGGACAATCAAAGGCAGCCGTTCTTAAGTCAAACCTAAAAATATTACAGATATATAATAGTTATCAAAAAATAGCAACAATCAAATAGGAACACAGAGATGTATGCATCACTACTTGCAATCGTATATGAGCATCATCGGATAACAACAATAATAAACAACATAAGTTCAGTATAAACCTAAACAATGCATCTGATCGATGTAATGACTAGAATGTGTATGGAATACGATAAGGTAAGGCTTGTAGATGGCGCAGATAAAAACGTTATATACTACGAGAAAAGCTTTTATAAGACACGTAAGTAGCTCATTGTGTACGTAAAGATTTAATTATATTTGCGGGTAAAATTAAAACATCTTGTAAAAATTACATAAAGTTTTCTTAATTTAACAAATAAACAAAAAACACACAATAAATACTGTCTAACTAAAAACAATGATCAATATAACATAATAATGCTTAGGTCTGATTTTGGGTATCGAAGATTCTATTAACTATATTAATTTTAGTAGTATGAATCACTTATAAAGTGAGTCTTGTGTAATAAAAGCTTTCCTGATCAAAAACTTTTATTGATTTTTTGTGAAAATTAATACAATGTCTTCTATTAATTATGTACGTGTACGAGATCGAAGTTTTTTTTTTAGTGTTTATATCAGTGTTGTTAGGGACAGCAAAGTTATTTTTACTTCTAATACTGTGAGATTATAACTTGAATAATCAACTTTGAATTTGTGGTCAAATAATTTATTAAACGAATATTTATTACGATTACTTATTACGATAATTCCATCGATTCTCTTGATTTGACAATTAAACAACAGACAAAAAAAAAACCATCCACAATACAGTTTTTTCTAATACTAAATTTTTTTATAAGAAGAAATTAATGTTAACACACTACTTAAGTGATTGCGAGGGTGCAATGGGCAGTCTAGCTGGTAAGCTTAATTGTGGCATTGTTCCTTATTTTGTAGGTTTGCTAAGTTTCAATAATTGTCTGGAAAAGGATAAGACAAATAGATCATATAAAACGTATTGTGCGCACAAAATTAGTTGTGATAATAAAAATTGTCCTTACTGTTATGGCGGGTAGTCTAGTCGCATGTTAAAAACACGCATCAGTGAGCACAAACGTGATTGTAAAAACAAAAAAGAAATTTTGGCTTTATTCGCACACGTGGCAAATACATGACATTTTTCAATTTTCACGAAAAATCAATGACAGTTTTCAATCAAGAGAGTTCTTATTACAGAAGACTTACTTAAAAAGTGATTTATACTATTAAGAGTAATACAGTTATTAGAATCCTTGATACTTAAAACCCTAGCTAAGAATTTAAATATTCTACTAATCATTGTTTTACTTGGAATGTCTTTGTAATGTGTATTTTGTGTATTTGTTCATTTAGGACAAGATCATCGATATAATTTTTATAAAATACTTTAATCTTACGTGCGAATATTATTTGATTTTTACAAACACTATACCTTACTTATGTATCTTATACAAGCTTTTTCCGTAGTATATTACATTTATTTTCGCGCTACATACTAGCCCTCCCTAATCGTATTCTATACTCATTCTAGTCGTTACATCGAGCAGATGCATTGTTTATATTTGTACTGAATTTATGCTCTTTATCATTATTGTCATTTGACGATGCTCATATACGATTGTAAGTAGTTATACATACCATTCCGTAATTCTATTCAATTATTGCCATTATTTGTTAACTATTATTTATCTGTAATATTTTTCGATTTGACTTAAAAAGAGTAACCTTTAAGTGTCCGAATCGTCGTCATAATTAAATTCAAGTCGAAACAGTGATGGCCCGTCTAATTATTTATAATTATCACAGTTTCTTTTATTACTGTTCGTTGAGCAAAAGATACCTTAGGATTACATCGAAAATATTGAATAAACATACGAATTATGTTATCTACAGTGTTCGAGGCAGCTTACTACGAATCTGCAATTTATTTTGCAAGCAAAAAATGTTTCAACAAATTATTAAGATAAATATTGCATCGAAATTTTTAAAAAAACATGCCAGATATGGTTTCTAGTTTTTAAAGGTGCTTATTACGTATACAATGTTAATTTTGAAAAAAATTTGTTTAACAAATTATCGAAGCAAGGATTGTGACAAAAATTTAGATAGACAATTTTATTTGTTTTCTATAGTATGGAAAGTTGTTTTTTGTGAACTTTTAACTTATTGTGTACAATAAAATTTTATAGTAAATCTTTTCAACAATGTTAAGAATACAGTGAAAAATATTTTCTGTGCCTTTTCAAGGCTGGTAAAATAGAATCTGATATTTTTTTTTCCGATAAATTTTCCGGCGGTTAATATCAAAATAACCCAATATACTTCATTATAATATCTCTGGAGATAGCGAGTAAAGGAATCGGAACTTATTTATTATCAAAAATAACAATATTAAAGAAAAGTTAAGAAAATGCTCCAAGTATCTTTTAACTCAAAACATTTGACTTTTATCACTTTAACTAATGAGAAAATTATTCATATACTTAATAAATAATACTCCGTAAGACAATGCATTTAAGCGTCGGTCGTTTAGTGGATTTATTATATATCTATATCGGAATAAATTAAGTATATCCAATACGCTTGAGTGTCTACAATTTTGGCTGTCATAAAAAACAATTGATATGCCAAGTTAATGACACCCAGCGACTACATAAGTTCTAGTGTCTGCACTTCTGTTTATTACATAAATTATCCATATCCCCGGCTAGTAATCTTTAGTAACCCAATATGATCTGCCGTCTGTACTTTTATTTGTCAAATAAATTATTTGTCATAATTCGTAGTATATTAAACGTATTGATCCTATACACTTAAAGGCATTTATATACCAAGAAACTAATTCTTTCTTACCCAACTCGCTTAAACTTTTATATTTTTGATAATTTCTTTGTGTATAATCAAACTACACGCATCAATTTGCAAGTAACCGAATTCACTCTACTATCTGTGCTTTCAACCACAAAATTATTTATAATAATTACATAATTTAATGACCAGTAAACCAACCTGCTTCACTGACAGCATATTTTACACTTATACGTGAAAATTTTTAATTTTAGGCTACTATATATACTACCTTCACTAGTAAACATTTGTTTACAAGCAGTAATCAGCTACCTAACACACTCTTCTCTCTGCACTTCAATTGATTCATAAGTGTTTTTCATGTTCCAAACAGTGAATTGCTTATAACACTATACTAGATTCATGCATGTGACTTTTGCATGATTTGACTTATCTACTTGACCACACAAAAAATGCCTTATTATCCACTTGTATATAAGCAGGCTAAGTGATGTATTCTATTCATTAATAAGTATTACTATTTTCGTTACTGCATAAAAACGATGTGTGGCATGCCATGGGCGTGAATATCAACACAATTGTAGCCAACAAAAGCCCGTCACCTTGCTAGAGGCACTAGTGTCATTGCAGCAAGACTCACGCAAGAATTTTGAGTAAATCGGTGTTTAAAGTAATAAAATTCGGAAAATCAGTCTAACACACCTTATTCATAACGTTCAAATGCTTAAAAGGCAAGGATTATTATTATTCTATTATTCAGCATATAAACAGACTCTCAGTATTCCAACCAAACAAGTTGAAAAAAAATTATGATTTCCGATGATCCCAATGCCCCAGTTGGCTGCAGGCTTATGCCTTAATATATATTATTCAATTTTTCGATCGTTTACGTATCTTTTTATCCTTAAAAGATCTGCGTAGAGGATTTTTCTTACGTTTTATTACTTTTCTTCTAATTCGTTTTCCTTTTTAATGTCCAGCAAAAGTGAGCCATCATATTAATATCCCACCGTCCTTGATAACGTCTTTTCATCTCTTTAATATCCTGATGAAATCGTTCACCTTACTCTTCGCTGAAATCTCCGAGATTTTCTAGGGAAAAGTCCAGGTGGGAGTCGAGGAAATAGAGTTTTGGATTTATAAGACATCCTAGTTTTCGGAATCTTTCTATCATGTTCCTTACAATTTTTTGATATTGTTCAATCTTAGTCTTTCCAAGTCATTTTTCCACGACATCTTTGAAACCAATAGCATAATTTTGAATTTCGTTGCTACCTCTTAATAGCTTCATATTTTTATTGTACTGATCAATAGGAATCATTTTATCTGGGCTCTACACAAAGTCATTGGATTGTATAAGTTAGGAAAAGAATTTGTCATTAAATATTTTGGCTCAAACAGTAATTAATAGTTAAAATAGAAGTAGTGTTAAACAAATCTTTACACTAAATAATAGGCAGCGTATTCGTGAAGTATAATGATTAATTAATTTAATTAAATAATTAATTCAAAGTGCACCAAGTAAAATTTCGGTTACTGCGAGTTATGCGCTATATTTGAAAAAATTAGATCATGTACATAAATATTTTTATGATTCTTCAAATTGTTTGAACCATCAATACAGCGGCACACGGCAACAAACTTAACCCCTTCTCCTCCAAGTGCTTAGCGTATCATTTTTTCGAACGATCTGTTATGTAAATCACGTAGTTTATGGACGATCGCTAAGATTAATTATTATTGTGCTGCACAGTTTATTATAATACTAGCTTATTATTTTTTATTGACAAATGTGTTGGTATATTATGTCAGTTAAATTGTAAAAATCAATCATACGGTAAGAACGCTGAAATATATGCAATTACAAGTTAGTATATTTTGTTATAAAAGTATTTCTTCTTTTTTTTATACCATCAATTTTTCCATTCGTATGATTGTTTTATCATTTTGTAAAATTTTAGCTTGCCATTGTCATTGCCTCAAATGCATTAGCCTCGGTTTTTCAATTATGTTGATTTTTAATACATTTTTGTAACGTAAGTGATTTAATTTTCCTCCCGAAATGCATTGCAATATCATACTCGAATAAGGATTCGTGCAGGAAAATGTTTAACCCTTTTAAGTGATAACTGTTTTGAACGCTTCTTAGAAAGACATATTGCATCCCATGCATGATGTTTTTTCAATTAAATAATAATAATAAATTTAAATAAATATGAATCATCTTATTTAAAATTTTCAACCACAAGTACTTTACATGTCAGGTAAAGCACTTATAAATTACTGACAGATTTTAGTGTTTTTCTCGTCTCTTGGTGGGATTTTAATTATTGTATGGTTGTTTTGAAAGGAATCAGGGGTGATTTTAAAAATCCCAAAGAAAATGTAAATTTTTTTAAAAAGCAATCATATGTAATGCAAATAAAATACAAGAACATTTTTTTTTAATCCCCCCCCCCCCTAAGATTCCTTGTAAAGAAGTCTATAAACAACTGCCTCTCATAAACTTTATAAGTGGCTTATTTTAGTTTATTAATTGATCATACTTCATCGTGACAATAAACTAGATTAGAGTCTTGAGTGAAGAAACTCCTGTACTCTCTATCTCTATCGCGATAAAACGTCACTTTGGTTGTTTGGGTCCACATATTCCTTTATTTTAAATCTGATTCCAGTAATTAAGCTGATTCTTTGGATAAACTTGAGGTTCCTTTTGAACGATTAAGTTCTTCTTTATAATACTTGTTTACTTACTTCTCCGATTTTTCTGGTATGAAATGAACGTGTCTACAGAATTTTCTTCTTCGTTTTCTTCTCCTTCTTCTTCTTGTTCTTCTTCTTTGCTTGATTCATCGCTGTCCATTTCATCTTCCATTTCGTCCTGAGAATTCATGCTGTTTTTGGAATTTTCCGTAAAATTTAATCTTTCTTAGTTGGTAACAAGCTTCTCACATGCGAAACCATTACCATCTTTCTCTGATGCAAGAATAGCTTACGTAACCGCCAAATCTTTAGAATAAACTATGAGCTTAGTTATGATTTTCCTTGTACCACTTACATCTGTATTACAGATGTAACAATCCTTTGTGATGCTCGGCTCTCTCCGTATTGTAGGAGAGATGATCTTTGATTTTTTCTTTCCGGCAGTCTTCCATCTGTTGAACATAGATGAGCATGCTCTATAAATTGTTTGAGGGGCCCATGCATTCTCATTAGGAGTGATGACATTAACGGAAGACTAATACAAATTTTTCAATAAACATGTCAACTTTTGTAGTTTTTTAGCAACTTTGTAATCGCCACAGAGGAAACACAATACATCCGAAGAACTAACACATTCGTGATTCACGATGCGTTATAAACAAAGATTGTTTTTTTTATCAGTTCATTCCATACTACCAAAAATCTAAGAAAAAATTAAAAAATTATTCTCAAAAAGAACTCAATGATCTATTAAGAAACTTAAGTTCCTCCAATAAATCAGCTGAACTACTAGCCTTAGATTTCAAATCGAGAAATATGTTGACCCAAACAACCCAAAGCGACATTTTATCACGATACTGACAAAGATTACAGAAGTTTCTTAACTCAACACTCTGATCTAGTTTATTGTTATAATGTAGTAGGGTTACTTAATAAACTAAAACCAGCCACCTATAAAGTTGATTAGTGGTGGTTGTTCACAGACTCCTCTATAAGGAGTCTTAAGGGTGTCTTATTGCACAATATCAATAAATTAGCTCTAATTCCAGTTGCTTACTCTACTGTATTGAAAGAAAAATGCACGAACATAGAAATGGTATTGAGAAAACTGCATTGTGAAGAGCACAAGTATTTAATTTGCAGGGATTTGAAAATTTTATCAATGATTCTTGGTCAGCAGTCAGGATTTACGAAGTATCCATGTTTCTTATATAAATAAGATAGCCGAGATCGATAAAATTATTTCGTTAAAAAGGAATGGACACCTAGAACATATTGACAGCCTGGTTCAAAGAATGTTACAAAGCAGCCATTGTTAAGCCAAGTAAAATTCTTCTATCTCCTATACATATTGAATTCGGATTATTATAACAGTTTGTTAAGGCTCTAGATACGGGAGAGTAATGCTTCGGATATATTAAGTGTGCCTTCCCTAAGTTCTTAAATGCTAAGGTCCAACAAGGTGTATTTGATGGACCACGGACCCGTAATTTACAAAGAGGTTTAACTTTTGCGACTACTATGACCGCTTCTGAAAATCAGCATTGCTTGGTTTCAAAGATGTCGTGGAAAATTTCTGTGGAAGCACTAAGAGTGAACAATATCAAAAAACTGTAAATAACATGATAGAGAGTTTTCGAGAATCAGGATTTCTCATGAATCGCAAACTAAATTTCCTCAACCTTCACCTGCCACTTTCCCCAGAAAATCTTGGAGTCTTGAGCGAAGAGCAAGGTGAACGATTCCATCTGGATATTAAAAAGATGGAGAGACGTTATTAAGAATAGTGGAATATTATTATGATGGCTGACTTTTGCTGGAAATTGAAAAGGAAAATAAATGAGAAAAAAAGTAAAAAAACGTGAGTGAAATCCCCTACGCACATCTTTCGACGATAAAAAGATACGTAAGCGATCGACAAACTTAATGAAATATGTTGAGGCATAAGCCAACAGCCAACTGGGGCATTGGGGTCATCGGAATATTTAATTTTTTTTCATCTTGTTTGGTCGAAATACTTAAAGTCTGTTTGTACACTGAACGATAAGATAATAATGATCCTTGCACATTAAGCATTGGAACATGATGAATAAAGTATTTTCGACTGATTCTCTGAATTTTCTGACCTTAAAATGCGATTTACTCAAAATTTCCCAGCGAGACCTCCCACTCTGACTTTGGATTTAAATTTATCACCAAAAAGTACGTACGGAAACATGTATCACATGCCCAGTTCAGAAACAATTTTTTTTTGTGGGCCTGTGGTATTCTTGGTGTAGGCCACAAGAACCCACGCACTGAGGGACTAGGGAGGCATGCAGGAAACAATTCTAGTATGGTGGACCAACCTTCGTTTGAAGTAGAGTCTCTTGTGCACGATGAGCTTAATACTTATGGACAACCTAACTCTCCACTAAAACCAAACCCAAACTCAAAACCAAAACCGAAGCCGAAAGGCAAATAAGAACCAACTCAAGAACAGAAAATGTGAAAATAATTACGAATTTGCGACGTAAAATCTTAGAAGACTTTTCAGAACAAGGGCGATCAAAGTAGTTAGCAAAATCCTTAATAAATACGACATTGACCTACGGCGATTCAAGAGGTTAGGCTACCAAAGAAAGAGCAAATAAAAGTAGGTAAATATATCTTTTTATATGGCAAAAGCCCAAGGGGTAATCTGGTAATGGGTTTTTTTGTCAAAAGAGAACAAGCAACGAACATATAAGAATACGAAGTAGTTATTGAGAGAATTTTGTAATTACGCCGAAACAATAAATGGTACAATTATACGCTTATCGATATTAACGGGCTGACGAAAGAAAAAGACAATGATATTAAAGAAAGTATCTTTGAGGAATTAAAAAGAATATACGACGCAAGCTCATCGTTTAATATCAAAAACCTACTAGGGGATCTTAACGCTTAAATTGGCAGGGAAGATCTTTTTAGAGCAATCATCAGGAAACAGAGGCTCCTGAATAAGAGTAATGATAATGGTGCAGAAGTTATTGAGTTACGGCATCAAAGAACTTGTTGTAAGGAGCAGTCAATTTAAACATCCCGATATCCACAAAGCAACGTTGACGTTCCCAGATGGCGCACAGTGGGCTATTTTGATTTTTTTTATTCAAAACCTAATATCTCGAGAACAAAAACAGATAGAAGGATCATTTTTGTTTTAATTCTTCGGTTTTTGATACAGAATTACGAAAAAATATCGAGAAGGTAAAAAAAATTATAACATAACCTACAAATTTTACTTAAAACATAAATTTTTGAATATCTTGAGAACGAAAACTGATGGAAGGTTGATTTTTTTGTAATTATTTGTTTTTGTGTGAAGAATTGAGAAGAAATAATAATAAGGCCAAGAAATTGAACCCAAACCTATAAATTTAACCAAATCTTGAATTTTACATTATTTCGAGATCTCACGCAGTGTCAAAGTTAGTTTCTTTTGTATTGACTTTTCTTTTTAAAAACAAAGTCAGGAAAGATAACTTATCACGCTGAAAAATGGAAACCTTACCTATAAATTTTCCTAAGCCTCAAATTTTCGAATATCTTGTAAACGAAAACAGATGAAAGGTTTATTTTTTCTTACTTCTTTGGTTTTTAACACAGAATTAAGGAAAAATATCGAGAAGGTAAAAAAAGTTGTAACATAACCAACAAATTTTACTTAAACCTCAAATATTTAAATTTCTTGAAAACGAAAACAGATAGAAGGTTGATTTTTTTGTAATTCTTTGTTCTTGAGTAAGTAATTCAGTAGAAATAATAATTAGGCCAAGAAATAGAAACCTTACCTATAAATTTAATCAAACCTTGAATTTCAAATTATCTCGAGAACTCACGCAGTGTCAAAGTTAGATTCTTTTGTATTTACTTTGCTTTTCAAAAACAAAGTCAGGAAAGATAACTTATTACGCTGAAAAATGGAAACCTAACCTATAAATTTTCTTTAGCCTTAAATTTTTAAATATCTCGTAAACGAAAACAGATAGAAAGTTTATTTTTTTCTTAATTGTTTGGTTTTTGATACACAATTAAGGAAAAATATCGAGAAGGTGAAAAAAATTATTACATAACCTACAAATTTTACTTAAACTATAAATTTTTGAATATCTTGAAAACGAAAACAGATAAAAGGTTGATTTTTTTGTAATTCTTTGTTTTTGTGTATAGAATTTAGAAGAAATAATCATTAGGCTAAGAAATAGAAACCTAACCTATAAATTTCACCTAATCTTGCATTTTGAATTATCTCGAGACCTCACGCAGTGTCAAAGATAGTTTCTTTTGTATTTACTTATGTTTTAAAAAAAAAAATCAGAAAAGATAACTTTTTCGCTGTAAAATGGAAACCTAACCTATAAATTTTCCTTAGCCTCAAATTTTCAAATATCTTGTAAGAGAAAACAGACAGAAGGTTGATTATATTTTAATCCTATCTTTTTGTACACAGAATCGAAAAAAAATTTTAACCATGCCAAGAAATGTTAACCTAACCTACGAATATTACTTAACCTAACATCTTGAAATATCTCGAAAATATTGGCACGTACAGAAATGAATTTTCTTGTATTGCCTTCGTTTTTTTAATTTTAAAATTTTTTGAAATCGCAAGCGGATAAGATGGTATTATCTTTTACTTTCTTTTTTTTTTAGTGAAAAAATTATTATTAGTTCTCATCCTTCACTTATCCATAGTGTTAGGATTACACCGTGTTAACTGAAAGATTGTAGGATATATCATGCATGAAGTTACCTGCTGAAGTACCAAACGAATTGCCACACTGAAAAACCTATATGGCTTGAATTTTTCCTGATAACTTCAAGTGGAAACTGTGGCAAATCATGAAATGTCCTCGAAAATTGATACTATACCTAAGGAAGTTTTATAAAACAGTAATTTGGGCTTTTTTGTAATATATAGTATTTAAGTTAGTACAATTACAACAGTTTATGTCAGATTTTAATAGACATTTTGGC
>JAPYYV010002651.1:0-23644 GCA_030522625.1 Copidosoma aretas
GAAATGTCAGTTCCGTAACGGTCAGATCCGTAACCGCACTATTTTCAATAAATAGAAAAAAAATGCGTAAAGCTTTTTTCGTGCACTGCACCAAGTTAGAGTGTTTTTTATGTTGTGGGAAAGTATGCCTGATGCAATCCAATCGTTCGACTCTAGTCTGACGCTTGTGATGTGCTTTAATGTGTTCAGTAATGGCGAATTAACGAATTTGTAAGTGCAGGATCAAACTATTATGACTGAAAATTTTTTTTCGTATACTTTACTTAAAAGTAAGAAGAATTTGTCTCCTGACATTTTTCTCTAAAATGAATAGTTTTCGAGTAAAAAATTCGCAAAGTTTGAAAATTTGGATACATACGTATATTTTATCAAACTTTAACAATTTTTCACTCGAATACTATTGACTTTAGAGGAAAATGTCAAAGAATATTTTGTCTCTATTTTTGTCCAGAGAATACGGAAAAAAATGTTTTTTTTTGTCAAAAAGGCATTTTTTAGGTGACCTGGTAGAAGGCTAGTCACTAAAACAGTACCTGTGATAATTCCAGATCGGAAACTATTTAGCATGAGAAATTTATTGCTGGATGATTATTTATGTACTCAAAGTCAAATTAGGATGTATTTTTGGGTAAATGTTATCTAATATACAAGATCCGAACACATATCTATGTAAATAGTGTGGTGAAATAAAAAAATAAATAAATTATCGTACATTTATCGCGTATAATGAAAAAATTTCACGGATTAACCTCTAACGACCGGTACAGATTAATTTTTTTCTAGCTGCTGACAAATAGTTTATTAATATAAAAGACTCAAGTATTTTCAAGGCTGGGCTATTAATTTAGTCCATCAATTCAATTTTAATAGAACGCTCTGAGCAAATTCTCGTAATCTTAATGAGAGGAAAATTTTTTTTCCTCGGGGAAGTAAACACCGTTTTTTGCTTCTTCGTAGATAAATCTTTGTATCGGAAAAAAACCAAGATTCGTTAAAAACATGTCAGAATTGTTTTTTCTAGTGATTAGAATGAGGATAAATCATTTTAAAAAATGTCCGTATGTGTGTGTGTGTGTGTGTGAGTGAGTGTGTGCGAGTGTATGTGTGTGTGTGCGTGTGTGTGTTTGCATGTAATCAGTCATATCTCAGAAACCCTCCGACGGCTTTCAATGATATAGGGTTTAAAATGTTTGTTTTTTGATCATGATGGGGACTTCAAACAAAATTTCAATTCTAATACCTTATTAAATTTTTTTTAACGATTCTAGATTATCAAAAAACTGTTTTATTAATTTTTTTATGAAAAAAAATTCTATTACCAAAGTTATAGATGCAAAATAGCTGATTTTATATTTTGAATTGTTTTACGTGCGTATGGACTAAAGCAAACGCTTCTTTTCCAAAGCGGTACGTAAAATTTTGTACGTACCATAGCTAAAAGTAAAAAAGCCTAAGATAGACCCTCCATTGTCTGAGTTCTCGCTTTGGACTACAATACATGGACGATTTTAGACTTTCTTTATTTTACTGGCCTAAGTGTTTTTCAGTTGCTTGCAAGAAAACTATTGAGATTTGAATAATAATCTTCAATCGTTCTTTTTGAAAATACTAAGGAATATTCCGCACAATACATTTCTATGTATGAAGAAAAGTGAAAAACTTAAAATGCGTGGCCCATTTTGCCTTAGCAAAGAATTGATCATCATGCAAAATTTTTTGTATTAAACGAGCTTGTTAGAAGTATAAAATTAAATTGGTATCAAGAAAGATAGAAAATATCAAGTAAATGAGAGATCGAGAAAAAAAAATTTTGTGCACTGTTAACGATACTATTTATAGCTTTGAAACGCTGAATGATTAAAGAATAATGATATTGACATTGTTCAAATTTTAAGTATCCAAAATTGAAATAATTCAGCATGTAAAATTTAACTCATATCGAGGTGGCTGAAGAGTTCATCGAGTGATGAATTAGAAAAAAAACTATAAGATGCCGAATTATGTAGTTTTCTTTGAAATTATTTAATTATTATTTTGAAAACCAGTAAATCACCTTTTAATGTGCCATTTTCATAGATATTTTGGAAAAAATAAAAATTGAATGAATATAAGCATGTTGAAATTAGAGAGAGGATCACTAGTGTATATTTATATTCTGATGCTCTCTTATGAAAGAAGATAGGGCCTTAAAATCGCTGAAATTAAAAAATCTGCTCATAATTTTATAATAAAATTTGATCATTTTGTCACCTTGTGGTAAGTACCCTATCGTTTATTGGAAGATAAAAACCTATAGTTTTTTCGAGTCGATCAATATTTTAATTGTGAGTATACTATTTAAATACTACAAGTAAATTTTTTTCAATAGGTAATTAATGAATAGTTTTTTTTTTTCAAATGAAGATTCCGGTAATGAAGCGAGTGATTAAATCAAGGTATGGTGATAAAATTAGCTAAATAATATTAATGTATTGAAAGACTCTAATAGGTGTACAAGTAATTAATATGAATTACATCACATAAGTGGTTCATCTAGATGGGGGTACCCTTTTTTCTTTCGGACTAATTTTCGTATAATAAACTATCTCTGCTCATATTTTTCAACAATAAATATCAATAAACAATTTTTAATACTATCCAAAAATCATTAATTTTAATAGAAAATCTTTAATTCGTAATTAGAATAATTTTCATGCATGAATATAAATCGAACTTTGGATGAAAAATAGAGCTCTATCACGAGAATAAAAAATTGATCAGAACCTACAGTGTGTGTAATACGCAGCCTCTAGTAGCTTAATTGGCAGAGTAACTGTACGGTAACTATTCTATGCAGAAATTAATTTTTTTAATTTTCAGAGTCCTCGTTGATTCCAATGAAAATTCCAAGAACTACTTTAAATACTGGCGATTCTTCTTTATCACCATCTATTTTTTACAGAAAACTATTTCGATTTTTGCTTGCTTTTGCTATAACGATAAACAAATCTCAAGGAAAAAGTTTTGATACAGTTGAATTATATTTTTTTTTTGAATTTTGCTTATATCGCCAAATGTATGTTATTCCATTAAGATGTAAGAACGCAAAAGCCAATTACAATTAAAATGAGTCGAATAATACATTTGAATTGACAAATATTGTCTGGAAAAAGATTTTATTCATAATTTTTTAATGACAGATCTTAATAAATTTTTATTGTTTCAAAATTTATAAAATATTGTGGTTTATAGAGTGACGTTAAGAGAATGTTCAGGTGAAATTTCATTACTTGAATTATTTTAAAAGATTGAATTATATATTCAGTTATTGAAAATTCTTAATTTTGTGTAGTATTCTGACAATGTTACGATGGATTTTACAATTTAAATCACATCACAGATAAACCCAATGCGTTGTGGTCGTAGGTCAAAAGTAAAATAAATCTAGAAAGTGTCCTGCACATCAGTAATATTTACTGCCATATTATGATTTTAATTATTATACAGCTAAACCATATCAGTTATATTTTTTGTCACCCAATCGTTACCCTATTTTGTTGACCATTACACTATAAGGAGGTAAGGAAATGTACCAGGGGGGGGGGGGGGGCAGGAGGTCCCCGGGGCGGGAGGGGGGCCAGGGGGGGACAAGGGGGCAGATTAATTATAAAATATGAGGGTGCTGTAACAGAAACGTTTCTAGTACTAAATTAGCCTATTTTTAGCCATATTTACTTATGAGTGCATACATATTGTGTACATGTTGTACATGAATGCATTTATAAATGTTGGGCTTCGAATCGTTAATTAGTACTGGTAATTGATGCTGACTGACCTATATTATCGGTTTAGTGTGATAATATAAGTTTTTTAACTTATATTACCAGTAAAAGATTCAAATGTCATCGAATTATTTTTGCGCAGGGTGGATTTTGAATGACCTTGGTTGCAAGTGTTGATAACTAAACAATAATATATTTTAACACTTACAAATTTTTTATTTAATACTTTTTACTAGAACGTAAAAAAAAAGTTTCATGCGATGGAACTATTTTTGTTATCCAGAGAATTAGAATGCCTGTCAAGAGAAAGATGTACGGTAAAAAAAAATCATCTTAAGAAAATTCGCTTTAGTCAAAAAACTAAAAAGTTAAGAATAATTTGTGGTATAAATTCTTATTAGTCAAAAACTATTCAGTTATTTCTAACAGCATGTACCAATGTAGACTCTTGCTTTTGCCATATATTCATATGATAAAATATTTTCTGCTTTCTATTTCATTGATAAAAGCGTATCTTTGTAATTAATCAATATTTCTAACTTTTTAGTTAGCAATATTTGACTTTAAACCTAAAAGTGCCTATTTTGTGCAAAATCAAGAATAGAAACGGACGCGCTATCAATGAGCAGGTCGATTGTAATGAATTCCTCTTTCGTATTTGAATTCTAAATTAAATATCACTACACTACGTTGCATTCATAATAAAAATTACTGTAAAAAAATTTCATGGTTCATTTAGAAGTAGGTTGAAAATCGATTAATCGATCGCAAGATCCACCCTTCCCGCTTTGGACATACAGTGCAAAGTAAATAAAATCGTATGGAAGAAGTATACTTTTTACAAAATCTAAAGCTTTCATATTTATTATTTTGAAATTGTATACTGTAGAAACAGTTAATTGGACAGTTATTAACGTATATTTATTAATTATAGCGTTAGAAAGTTTTAGCGTGAGAAATTGTACCATGAAAAATGTATTACTTTGAGATATATCATCTTTTGTGTTTTAGTTTTTGTTGTAGACGTTCAATTTTTTCCTGCGGTGCACAAATTAATTTCTTGTTATTTTCGTTCCTTTTGACGCAAATCTCAAACTTACTTATTAAATGCAGTACTTAAAAATGTATTGGTCAAAAGTCATAGCAAAAGTGCTTTCTGTCCTGAAAGTACTGGAGTAAAAGCTTGATAATTTTTTTTTACTTTTGATCTACTCTTTTTACGTATAAACGATCTGGTAAGATCATAGACCTTACGATTGACCTGCGGTTATTCTCTAAATATGAGTCTAGTCAAACAATAATTAGTAATTATGTGCGTATGACCAATTTAGACGACTTTAATTCCACTTCAAAGATTATTTATGTATCTTGAATGATTACTTTGTGAAAAATTATACCTTTAGCCTTCAAGAAAGCTAAAGACTCCGATACATTTGTAATGACTAAAAAGGAACAAGTTTCTGCAGCTTTTTTTGTATCAACAGTCAGTCATTCTTTAAAAATATTGAAATAATCTATAATTTTCAAGGCTAGGCTATTAACTCAGTCTATTAATTACATTTTAATATATCGCATCAGGCTTACTCTCCTAATTTAAATGAGTGGACAAATACATCTATTTTTGTCTATGAATACTATTTTAGTGAAATGATCAAATATACTGATTTCTGAGTTGTCTAAAATGCCTTGTAATGGGAGTAAATTGGGTCTGGTGTTTCGACGACTGATCAGCAAATCACATCTTTAGAAATGCAAGAAGCAAGGCACCACTGTCATCCTTTTCATTTTTCTAACATAGCAAAATGGTAATTATATTAGATATCCTTTGCAACTTACTATAAACATATCCATAATTGTGCACGTGGGAGAATTAAACATTCATTGGTGTTAAGGAAACTGAAAAAAATAAAGTAAATTAAATGTTGAAAAGAAAAGAAAAATGTATGCCTTCAAAGTCAGCAAGATAAGGCACACAAAAACGTTGATAGCCAAGAAAAGAATAATATTTATATTGATGACAGTATTGTAGGTTAAGTCAGTATCAAAAATTAAGAAGATTCTGCATGTAAAGCTTAATTTTCGAGTATGTTAAAGTGGCCGAAAAATCTACGGAACTATGATTCAATAAAAAAATAGTCTAATTTTAATCCACAAAAACAATTTCTTCGAAAATTTTCATCAAGTATTTTGTATAACATATCGTCACTCGGGAGAAAAAAAGGTAATTTAAAAAAGCGCTAAAAAGGTACCACTTTAGCCGAGCTCTGTAACAAGTATTGTTGTGGACACAAAAAGATGGATTTTTAATATTCTTAGCCAATAAATTTTGTGTTATTTTTATTGTTAAAAAAATATCAAGATTTCATTCTCTTGTGTCCGTAAAAGTACCTATTATCGAGTTCGGGTGAATAAGTACCTTTTCCGCGCTTGGGCGAATTATAATTTTTCTTAGAAGTTTTTTTGAATCGGTACCTTTCTCGTCTAAAGCTATGATGTGGAATAGTGTATGATTTATGTATTATATTAAAATTGTAATCAAGTTGTATGATATTCACAGCAATTATCAAATTGTCATATTCGAAATTCGTGTGGACATTAGTGGTCATAAATGATTTATAAAAATGAAATCAATAATTCATATTAATACCATCCCGTTACTCCAAGGATAAGTTATTAGTTTTTTTAATTTACACTACCCCACTTCAATTGAATGCTGTGAGGTCCTTATCTTTATTGAAGACACTGACCACTGCACAGGTATATAATAGGCTAAGAATAAAGACAATCAGTTAGTTACCAAACAAACAGCAGGCCAAATTGAATTAGCTGGTGTATTGGAGTAAAATGGGTTCTACATCTAAATTAAGCACTCTCTTAGCTTTCATTTTAATAATTCATATGCTAATAGTCGGCGGTAAGTAGACAAAAGATTTTATGCAAAAAATGTTTTTATCATAGCTATAATTAGGAACAATGTAATTATACTTAAATTGCTAGTTTAAAGTAAGTCCTAAATTACAATCGTGTTACAAATAGTGTTTAAAATAAATCATTAAACTTATATTCATAGGTTGTATTTCATCGCAGTACTCAGAACACCTCATTTACGCAAATCTTTTTTAAATACATATTTGATTACATGTAGCATGAACTGTATACATTCGTACATGACCCTATTGTTTACGAATATGATAGTTTATTTTACATGCAACTAACAGAACCAAAAAAAGTCAAACAGGTTATTTTAAAACAAATGATTGCTTATTATTTAACACAATTTTGTCGTGTATAAGGGTGCTAAATATTGTTTTGATATTTCTTTTAACGTTACATTCTACTTCTACAATAGGCATTTTTTTATAAAGAAATTTATTAAAAAAGAAACATTCTGCAATAACTATCTAGAGTATAGGAGTAAACTTAGGGTAATTAAGTGAAAAAGTCTCATGTAAATTGCACACATTCCGCATAGTTATCATTTTTCTCCTCTGCCTGTAGTTTCTCTATAAAATTGTTTTTCAGCGCAAAAAAAAGAGGTACTACTTTTGCATGAAAAGGTGATATA
The DNA here is from genome assembly GCA_030522625.1 of Copidosoma aretas. Lineage (NCBI taxonomy): Eukaryota > Metazoa > Arthropoda > Insecta > Hymenoptera > Encyrtidae > Copidosoma > Copidosoma aretas. The sequence goes on from JAPYYV010002651.1 coordinate 7,327, forward strand.
AAAAAATTTTGTTTAAATATTGTTGTATGTAAGTACCAAATTGATATACTTGCAGACTGCTATTTACTCTTACGTAAGGAATCCAAACGATTTAAGATTCAAAAAATTTTTATATTATAATATCATTAGTTACCTTATGAAAAAGAATCAACTCAGTGTATTTTATTAATTATATTATGAATTGAGCTCAGTATAACCTTGAAATGATTTTTATATATTGAAAAAAAGGAAATAGTTCTAAATAAAATTCGGGTCATAAAATGGTATTCATGTGAAGAAAGGAATCATTAATTTAAATGTTTACACATATTTTTACTGTATTTTTAATCACAATATTAAATCCATTTAAATAAATTCAACATATTGTAATTATAGTTTATTATAGATGCTAATCCTATTCTTTAGGCCTTACTTTTAAGCATTCAAAAACAAAATTTTCTTTCTTCTTTAATAAAATTCAACGAATCTACTTACTTCCGGTGATCTTCAATTTTTATTGTATGATTTCATTAATTTGGTTCATTTGACGAGATTTCTTATAAAATTTTACTTTATTTTCATTCACGTATGTTTATATTATAAATGATTGCATTTAATTTTATTCGATGTAGATTAATTTTGTCAAGTAGGGTCTAAATGATTTTATGGGCAAAATCTAGTGTTTAATATCTATAAAAGTTTCTCAAATGCTTTCCATCTTTGATTACAGCATTGAGTGACAAACCGGAATGTACCCAGCAGGTTATCGAAAATTGTAAAAACGATTGTAGAGTAAGAGGGGCAGCTGACGGCCGATGTTTCTTAGATTATGGTCTCATCGACAAAATTCCGCCGAGCAGGGACACCTTTCCCAAGGTCCGATGTAACTGCATATATGGTTAAAAAAAACTGCTTAAATGAGCTGTAATCGTAATGCAATAAATTATTGCACATACAATTTTTTATTTATGATACATGTAATAAATGATGTACCTCATTATTAATTTTATTATTTTATTCACTGACCGCGATTACATCTATGAACAAATCATGTATTTTTTGTTTTATGATCTGGATCTTATGCACTAAATGTTTTTCACTATCGTTCAACGGTTGAAAAAAACAAAGAGCTATGATATGTTTTAATGTCTTACCGAAGTAAATAGTAGTTTTCGTACGAGATTGGAAAAGCTTTCATTTGCGAGCCGAGAGGTTTATGGCACGAACCGTAGGCGAGGGACGTAACGAGGTTCGTAATAAATCCTTTACAATCAAGTTACGAATGCTATTTTTCCAGGGTTCCAAAAAGTTCTGAGGTAGGAAAAAGTATTTACTTATTCTGACTCAAAATGTTTCATACTTTTCCCTTCAACCTTAACCATTTAACCTCAAAAAAGCTTGTCACCGTACATAACTTTACTCTTTGTCTACTAAAGAATTCACGAAATAAGTCAATCGCGTGTTAAAACTTCCTAAAAATTTTAAGATTTTTACCTTCTTGTGCAGAAATGAATAAACGTATCTTTTCAGGCTTACGCTAAAAAAAATAATGAACGGATGAAAGCTGGAAAAAAGTAATGAAGGGATGGAAGGGAAAACTACGACACGCGAGTTGCAGTGAATTAGCGTTAGCATGAACAGGTGCCATAGGTACAAAACATAATTACATGGAAGAGAAACTACAAGAGTGAACAAGACTTTCAGCGATTTAACGTTCTAGCGTGAGCATGGAAAGGGATCTTGAAGCAGAAAAGAAATAATTTTTCCATTTTTTGTCCCGGGTCTTCCCTTTTAAGGTATGTTAGGGCTCAGTCCCATGGAGCGAAACAGAGCCGCGGAATAGACTCTTCGCAATAGAATGAGCTAATCAGAGCTATTGCGGGCTTGACTGTTTTGCTGTCATTGGTTTGTTATATTGCGCAGAGTCTATTCCGCTGCTCTGTTTCGCTCCATAGGACTGAGCCCTAAGCCAATTGTATTTTGAAGTAGAGACTTTGATTGTAAATTTTGCAAGTACTGAAATTAGGTTCATGATTAGGATGGAATTTCCGACTTGTGCAGAAAACTGTGTTTGTTGTAGATGTTACTATTACCTACTATCATAGACATATATGTCTATGCCTACTATGCCTTGCCAGATTTATGCTAGCTACTATTAAAACGGTACATTGACTTAAACATACTATCAAGCTCATGATTAAATGTTCTGTGTACTATACAGGTAAGTAAACAGAATCGGAACGCGTGTGGTGAGGTTTGACATCACGGTATTATACAGTGTTCTGAAAATTCTCTAAAAATGGTTCAGGAAAAGTATGCTGAACTTAATTAATTTCTCTACCAAATTTGGATCTAATATATGTACGTACTTGTAAAGATATTACCAATAAATATATTAAAAATAAATCAAAGAATTTGTTACAAAGCATGCTAGGAGAATTTTTTTTAAATACAGAAAAGTTTTCTTCTTCAAAAGTTGTTCTCAAAATAGCAATACAGCAGGCCTTGATGTAAAAAATGCCCAAATCTGATGTGAATAAGATCAACATCAAAATCCCGATATAAAGGTTAGGTGTTATATCGGAATCATGCACAAAAAATTTTCACTAACTTCCTCAATGAACAGAAAAAGTATGTTAATGTTATGTCTGTTGTCAATAGGTTTCGGCACTCCTGCAAGAAGTTTGTTTGTGTGTTGTAGTTTATATAACGGCCCTTTGATAGGAAAACTTGTTCCCGAATTTTTCAAATACTTTTTGATAAATTTCCAATTATTTTATGGTTTCCTCAGTGGGCTCAATCGTGAAAAATAATAAAATACACGTACTCATCCGACTCTACGTACTGATTCTAGTCCGAATCCTACCAAATCTATGTAAGGTAGAGTGGAGGGTCACAATTCACACGAATTTTTTTTATTCATGGAAAATACAGTAATGTATATAAATTGGCACTCCTAGGGTTTAGACAAGTATTCACAAAAAATCATGTGAGATTGGAGGGGAAAGGCGGAGGGGTCTCGCTATTTCTCATTATATCTCTCCAAGCGGAAGGACAGGGTTTACAATTTGCCGAAAATGCCTCACACGTTTTATTGGCATCTTTAATAGAAAGGATGCCAACTTACCATAACTGAGAGGACTTGAGTGACCACCGAAGGATAGTGGCTGTCTCGTCTCAGTTGGGGTCAGCTGCTGGAGGCTCCTTGGTTCTTCCTGAGTCTTGGTCGTTGACAGTTCCAAAGGTGTGCGAGGTCGTTCATCTTTTGAAGCAGAGGATGGTTTCTTGTTGTGGAGATCCTCTCTCAAGGGTGCTGGTGGTGGTGGACCTTAAACATAGTGGAGCTAATTTTTGTGCATGATGTTTTTTGTGCATGAAAAAAGGCCAAGCATTAGGCTATATTATTCCATCCCAAATTTCTCCTACGATTGGATGAATGTTAAATAAAGCTCTCTAGGATTATTGAGCAATGTATAGCCTAATGCTTATTATTATTTATTAATAATATTCAAGCCAAAAAGATTTTCTACTATTTTCTTTTTCATTACAAGTTTGTATTTAACTCATATGTCTGTCTGTCAGTGGCGAGATGGGCGGGATTGGTGGAATCTTGTGATCGATTTTCAACCCACTTCTCAGATGGCAACATTTTTTTTTATGGAGATACTTGACTTGGATGACAATGCAATTTCATGCAAAGACATTGTGAAAAAACATTGTTTTCGATTAATAGTTAATGCTTAAAAAATGATCGCTTTTAAATAAGGCCAGCGTGCTCTACCAGGCAGGGGAAGTGAGAAAAGCAAACTCAAGCAGCCACCTTCGTCTGCTTGAGCCAAACAAGCTTTCATATGCATGACCTTAGAAATTTTGGCCTCTGTGCTACAGAATTAGCTATTTGCATAAAAAATGTATTTGGTCCGTCAGATGAATTATGATGAAATATTTGACATACATTAACCTTTTTTAACATAAACAATTAAAAATTGACAAGGATAGAACACGTCAAAGTTTCGGAGTGGGAGTGAATTGCGTCATAATACTCGTAGTATTTTCTACGAGTTTATGACGTCATGCGTAACTTTAACACGTTATATCTCCGTTAGTTCTTGTTTATGTAAATAAAGAAAAAATATGTGCACAATATTTTTTGATAATCCACCTAACGGACCAAATAGAATACAAATTTTTTTTCAGTAGCCAATTAAATTTATATGATCTAAATGTAATCATTATTATGTCACTTTCTGACGTACCATAAATTGGTGCTTTTCTATCTTTACAATTGACATTAAAAATGTTACTCGTGTTATAAATATCTTGTTCATTTTATAGTGTCACTATTTTTTCAATATCATCTGAAGTCAGTAAATTTACCGTAGCCAAGTTCGACAATAGCCTATGCCATAAAACATTTACTTGTTCAATTTATTCTTATCCCAGATTACAATATTGTTGCATAATTCTTTTGAGCTTATCTCGACCTCCGGTAACCGACTAGTAAATTTGAATTCTCAAGATAGAATCAGTACTTTTCATAAAGATTTTTAAAATGATTTTTAATCGTTCAATCCATTATTATCATACTGTGTATCTATTTTATTTGACATTCATATAGTGCATAAGTTATAAATGGTAAATAAATATTTAGAAGATTTGTATAAGAACGAGATTTATGACAACCTTTATGTGCAAACTATTTCTCCGATTTCCCATCCATCCCAAGTACTTACATGTAATAAATTTCTAACCCACAAAGTAGAATATTACGTGTTATTTGTCTATATCAGCTTATCAAAATAAAAATTGTTCAATCCACTGAATCAAATTATGAAAGTAAGCCAAAAAAGTATAGAGATGGGCAAAATAGTAATTGCCGATATTTCTCGCCGATAAATCGATATATTAAAGCGATATTTTTTTTGCTGAAATATCGTACATCGATGTATTATTCGAAATATGAAAAAAAAAAGACAGTGACACCAGTTATGTCTATATTATATTCTGTATAATATTCTGTGAGTTTGAAGTTTGCTACATTGGGCAGAGCAAGAGGCTTCTCTGTATACGTATCAATGAACATCTCAGATCAGTTAGAAACCACAACACTGCGTGTATTTATATATATATATATCGGTTATAGCGCAGCACTCACATGACTTTGGGCATAATTTTGACTTTGATGGGGTTAAAATATAGGAAGAGAAAAATAAATTTAGGAGATAATGATCAGAAATGTCCTATGTAAGTGTATTTGACAATAATGTTAATAGACAGCTACACACGAACAAGTTGAATCCAGTCTATGAAACTTTTTTAGCTGATATAAAGCACAAATTTTAGACAACGTTTCCTATAGTAGTCATTTTCACACTTCTCACTACATTTTCACACTTTTTACAAGTTCTATACGTATACTACACCTCCTCTAGTGGGTTTCAGATACATCTTTTAATGTAATTATCGTCTGGTTTTATATCTTTAAAGCTAATATAGTTCTAACACATTAACTCTATTGCTTGCCGTTCATGTGTGTGGATTGGAAGAATTGTTTTTTGTAAAAGTATGATGTTTGATGTAAATAGCCTTAAGCTTTGGAGCATCGACTGCTCCTCCGATTGGTAGAAATTCAAAATAGTGCTACAATACTCGTTGTTACAAGAATCTCTTCGTACGCACAACTCCGTCAACGAGCCTCCCATTATCATCACAACAGAATGAGCAGTTAACCCTAGCAAACAAGACCGCATTTGAAAAATCAATACATGTAACGCTAATTGGCACGGAAACGCACGACCGACCTCCCACGCTCGCCAATATTACGCTATTTCTCCCGCGAAAGTTCGTAAACTCCGAGCACTACAGAGCCCACGCAGCCGCATCGTAACCAACCAGTTAGCGAGCACACACTCACACACTCACCGAGCAGCCACGCACAGGACAGCAGCAGCAGCTCCCATCCGTGTCAAGTTCACGCCCCGCGTTACAAAGTTCATCAACAGCACTGAACCATAGAGGATACGTTGTGGTGTCCCAGCGACCCATCGACAAGACTTTCTCCCCTCTTCCCCATTTTCCCCAACACCGAGCCCCCCCGTGCGAGAAAATAAAAAAATGCAAGTAACCTCGGTACTCCCGGGCGCTGCCGAGCCCGCCGGGCGGAAAGCTGTCCTTGTAGAACGGCCGCGGTCCCCGGGGCGGAAAGTACGACGAGTCGAAGAAGATCCGGCCCTCCCGGAAACTCGAGGGCGGCGGCTCGCCGTAGACAATGGAGCCATCGTCGTCGTCGTCCTCGGCGTTGGGGTGACCGAGGTACGGCTCCGGCCGGGAGTACGAGCCGCTGTAGTAGTCGGGCTGGCCGCTCGGGGTGAGCGGGGGCGGCGGGTGGTCCAGAAAGGACGGGCCGCCGATGGCTCGGGTAGGGCGCGAGGCGCCGGCTGCCGCTGCCGCCGCGGCTACGATGATCACCTGGAAAACGCGAGCGTTGAGTTCGGTGGGTATGACTCAAGGGCGGGGGGACTTGGATCGGGGACAATCAAAGGCGCACAAACTTTCTAATTCGGTAGAAAAGTATTGATGAAAAGCGCACATCATCAGCACGTCACAAGCGCACATTGAGAGCAATCATAAGCGCGCATAGGCAAATGAACACTTGCAGTTGACTTACTTGCTTCGGAACCATTTGATGCTATGACAGTATTATTTTTTTAATATGAACCACAATCATACGGTAGCTAAACGATTACGTTCTACAATTGCCGGTTGGCAGTGATGTGCGATTGTTATCAAATAGGTTATTCTTGAGCTGCATCCATTTCCGCGAGAACTCCAGTCGAAATAGCAAGCGGTCTTTGAGCCAAACAATCTGTAGCTTTTCTTTTGTACTGAACTCTCGCCACAGTACATTGTATCGGCTTTTCAGTGCTAAGTTCACGTCGATGCGAATCCGATGCCTTTATAATTACCCTCACACCCGAATCGGTATAAATTAACACGCCACAATTTCGCAACATTTCTTTTGTTAGTCTCTGTACGCCCGAGCTCCATTTTTTCTACTGCCAGAAACTGTGATAGTCGTTGCTGCGCGAAACTGTACTGGTCGTTCGTAAGGGACTAAGTAAACTGATTTCAATATTGAATCATCGATAATGTATTGATTACTCTGCAACAATTTCTTAGCCTGCCGTTCTTGATATTTTAAGATGGTAATACAATTTAGTGAACCATTATTATTATCATTCGGTTTATGCGCTTTTGATTGTGCGCTTCCGATGAGTGTGCGCTTTTGATTTGCAGTAACTTGAATCGATTGTAGAGTTTGGATTTTTTGCATTTTTTAGGCGAGAATACTGATTGATGATGTGGGATGTGAACCAGGAGAGGCTGTTCGTAAATTGATGGCTGGGGGGGGGGGGGGGGGGAGGTTGACCGGCCCCTAGTTGAAATGATTCTGACATTGCACAAAGTCACTAAAAGCCTGATATCTTGGTCGAATAAAGTATCGTCTGGAAATTTTTTACAAAAACTTAATTCAAATTTTTTTGGAAATTGTATTTTAAATTGTTTTAAATCACCATGGTTATACCGAAAATCGCAGATTATATTTTTGAAAGAAATTTGTGATGATACGTTTTTACTCAAGTATCGAGCTGCTGATTTTTTTCCGTGTGAATAAAAAACCTTGCAATGATGAAATAAATTATTTAATGCAAAGAAGTAACTTTGTATAATACAAACTCAATGCTCACTCGCACATCGGAATTTACAAATAAGTCTTTACTTCTTCTTACTTTTAGAAACAAAGCTATGTCCACAAAGTATTGTAATTACATCGTACATAGAGAAGGATACCCACATTATTTCAACAATAAATTTCTTCATTGTACGATTTTATTGTAAAAGACATGTATAAAATAATAGCAATTTTATCGCCAGGTTCTGCTTATTACAAACCCTGGCTCTAATCCAGTTTCTTTGATGACGTAGTTTTCACTTTACTAACTTATATCCGAACTATACTCGTATAAACTTTTATCATTGTAACAATCTATTGTACATTTTATTTTGGTAGTGGACAATAGTGACCGTCAATTTTAGATACTTTGGAAAGGAATTATATGATTAATTTTAACGGAATCAATACTTTTAGCAATTATACATAAAACTAAAGTTGCTGAATCCAATTATTCGCAAACATCCGAAATGAATTAATACCATGAGAAAATTTCAATAACTCGTTTTTACTCCAGAGTCCCAAAAATAGAAAATCGAAAGTCCACTTTCATGGAAAAACAACTTACTGACGCACTCTTTCCGACAATCCTTAATAACGGCGAACATGGATTACAAGTATGCAGCCGCGAACTGATCACAAAAACTTGCCCCGCACCAATCGATCAACTTTTGAACGAACCCGAAGCCAGGCGAGAGTCATCGAGTACATTCAACATAAATGATTATCATTCGCGACTCCGAGTACGACGAACATTCCCTCAAAAATCAACAACAGATCAATCTCATCCAACTCGCTCAAAGCAGTCGAAAAAATGCCCAATCGACTTACCAAACACTTCATTTGCCACCCGCGCCCCTTCGGATACAACACTATCCTTTTCCCTCTCTCTCTCTCTTCCTCTCTCCCCGAACTCCAAAATTACTCGTCACGCACCGCTAAAGAGTCATTAGAAGAATCACAGAACAGCTCTCGAGGCACCCGTCAACTCGCAACCATCTACGAGCCGCCTTCCCGTCAGTCGTCTCTTTTATAGATCCCAGCTTCGCACACGCATCCGCCGCTACACACGTATACACTCCACCTTCTATGCTCAGCCATCAAGAAGATATACCGCCTCGCGTGTTTAATTGCACACCATCGGGTGACTAGTCGCCTTTCTCCCATCGGCTTGTGCCAGGAGAGTACAGCGGCTCGGCAAATCGTCGCTCTTCGGCTGTAACTAATGAAGTGCTCGGATTGTCCGACAGTTAAGTTCGGAGTTAGGGGGGCTCCTGGCCGGTGTATACTTACGGCTGTTTGATGGCAAAGGCTCGCGTCAGGTGAATTGATTGGGGAATTCAAAAGATCCCATCTCGCTTACTCCGCTGTAATGTGTAATGCAATGTGATTTACTGTGTAAATGATCATAATGTTGTCATAATTGTTTGTGGAAAAAAAAAAAAAAAAGAAAATGTATCAATAACCGTTTTTACACGAAAAGAAAATAGGAAGTATGTACAGAAAACCGCGGTACAAGTAACCAAAGCACCCGCACAAACTTGCTCGAGATTAAAAGGTCATAGAGAGTGCGTGTTTACATAATTTTTTGCCACACCCCAGCGGGAGTCCATTTCACCGTCACGGGGCGGAAAAACAAGAACCAACCGGTTCGCTTCCATTCTCGTCTGATCATCAAACAAGCTCAGCTCGACGGATCTCCCGCACTTCCTATACGCGAGTATTCATGGCGCGCTATTACCATCCGCGACGTGTCGGCCTACCTTGGGCGCTACATATAGGCTCCTTCGGGCGTTGCCTCGCAAGTCGCATGCTGTTGCTGCTCTGATGGCTTTGACGACGGATTTCCCAAATGAGATTCATATCACGCGTCCCTGTGCAAACAGCGAGTGTGCGGGTAGAGTCATTTCCGTGGCGAAGCTTGCTCGGGGAAAATGTGCTTTGGTTTGGTAACCACGCCCGGAGTGATTTATTTCTGATGATCGCTCGGCAGATATGCATGTAGATTTTTCATACTTTTCGGCAAGAGATTCATCCATGCTTGTATTTTAATCGATTTTTAATATCGTGTTCCCGGAAATAAATTATAGAGGATTAATGATTTCAAAATAGCGTGGCAAATTAAATCTAAAGTATCGATGGTGTAAGAAAAGTCATAGCTGGCAAGAGTCTAAATATCGCCTGGAGTCTCAAAATCAATATCGTGTATTAAAACTCTTTAAATTCCAATATAAACAAGTTATATCGGATGGGACAAGCAATAATAGCACAACTCAAACCTTTTTAATGCCCCATGATACCGGTATTATAAGCTATGTAGCTATGACAACCTTTGCGCGGCTGCGGAAATCATTAATTCACCGCTTTAATTAACCGGAAGAATGGAAAAATTTAGGCGTGTACACGGTCTAGTTTCTTCCTGCAGTTTTAAATGAATAGTGTTCCTGTTTTTACTCGAACGAAAAGTTGTTGATTGCAAAGCTTTATACAAATATTAAAACATTGTTCTGAATACTTTTCAGTCCTGTATTTTTTTTCACCCTGCAATAATATTTTTATTCGGCTTGAATTCTGAATTTTCATTGCCATCAATATTCACAAGATAACTTAATTCCATGCATGGATTTCTGTGCATGAAATAAAGACTTGTGATGAACTTAAATTCGGGGTCATCCATCATAAGGAAAAACATTTGTTCAAATTTTGACTAGTATCACAAAATTACATGTTTGGAAAGTAGTCTAAATTATTTTCTGATCACCTGATGAGCTAAAAAAAAATCATTGTTCATAATTTGTTTGACCAAGCGATTTTACTTTCGAGCAAACAGCATAATGCAAATATATTCAGGGTTAAATAATTATTATTACAAAATAACTATCCAACAAATACAATGTTGAACAGTTAACATGGTGTGGGGGATATTTTACGCATTTATTTAGACGTTGTAACAATGAAAACCTGGAGCCGGCAGACAGCGATTTTTTCGAAAGAACGGTCGGTATTATTTGTTTATCATCCCCAATGTCGACGACAGTATCGGGTTTATGTAGTGCTATGGGAACAATTGTCTCAGAATAGGTTGTTTAAGCTGTCTAATCCATCAATGAAATATAAAACTTGGTATTTGCAAATAATCTATTCACTAAACGTATGCACGTTGAAAAAATGGTCGTAGCCTCGCCTAGAGCTACTTCAAAGGTAGACTCGTATTTATACCTATAGGTTCATATATAATAAATTAATAATTATAAGTGTATTACGTAAATATTACGTGCAACGTAAATTATTTGTACTTACTTTTACACAGCTATAGTTTGCTTCATCCTCCAACCCCAAGTCTTCATCCACTTTTTATGGTATATGTTTTCAAGGTGTGTTTTCTTGTATGAAATTGTGAATCACTGTAGTTCAGTCTTGCAGAGGTTAATATAATAATTTTATATTAATCTTGTGAAATAAATTTGTCTGTTATAGAGTTAACCATTAGGTTTAATTGGGTGCAAACAAGAATCCTAATCCTAGGCTTTTCAGGCACTATATTAGCCAGAATTGCTTTAAGTCTTGCAATTGATTCTTCCTGTTGCAATGCGTTAAGCATTGCTTTCTCCGTTTAAAAATTAATCTTGTTTCTTTCGAAACGTATTCTAGGGAGAGTTGGTTCCTGTGGATTTGTGTCATGATTTAGAATGGTGTCTACTCAACTTTTGTAAGTATCCTTTTCGGTTAATTATTGTAGTCGAAGAGGTGCATATTTCATCCTAGAACACATATGTTTATAGTTAGTACTTAGTCTTCACTGTTACTTTAACAAGTATTCCAATAGAATTTAGCTTAAGTATATTGTGCTCTTGTACATATGTAAGATTGAGTTTATATAACATAGAAATATTAATAAACCAGTTGCTATAGATTATGTATGATTATAAAAAATGTCTTGACTGCAATACTTTGAAAGTGTTCAATTATTAATATTACTAAAAGTAAAATAATTAAACAATAAAAGAAACAGATAATTCATAGCTTGATTATAGTCTTTAGTTTGCGTTGCCAAATAAATTATGAAGTGTATTTTGCCACTATTTTTATGTACATTTAAAATCTAGCATACTATTTCAATAGAACTTGGCTTTGAATCATCACTTTTAATCGAACTTCACACTAATCACAGCTTTCGGCCTCACAACTCTATTTACCAAACTTGGTTCATTTTGTTTCTCACTCAAGCCTTGAAACATTTACATGATTCCCTGTTCTGCTGACTCTTTCTGATCGCCACTTTTCTCTGTCTAATTCCTTTATAGCGTCGTATTAGTTTAGGCTTGGCGCCTTAATTTCTTCTTTTGCCTGTCTCATCCATTTCTCTGGTTCCGTTTTTTTTCATCTGCTGCTTTCTTCCATCTTGCTGCCTTTATGACTTTCTTGGTACCCTCTCAATTCTAAATCCTTTGTACTTTCGTTACTTACACCATATTGCTTTCTGATAAACTCTAGGATAAGTATGTCTTCTTCCGCCAGCTTACCTGCGATGCTTTTCAGTCTCTTTATGTCAATATCTGCCTTTTCTAACCCTTATTTTGTCTCCTTTTTTGATATTTTTTCAGGCCTTTAATTTTCATCAGCTTCTTTTGCTCTTCACTTAGTCCAGCTGTGTACTCTTTTACCATCTTTTCCATTTTTCATTCCATTCCACTTTCAAAGGTTCTTATTTTGGGACCTGTGTTGGCTCTGGTCATTCCTGCTTCTTTCCATCTCGACACTCCAGGTCGAAGAGCTATCTATCTTTTTAGCTCCTGATAAATACTTTGTTCTAGAATTACCTTTATAATATCAGCCCTTTCGGTTTTTTGCACATTAACTTAGTATATGTGATATAGTCTCTCTTGAACACATGTCTCATTTTCATCTTTTTAATTTGTCCAGTGCTTCTTTTCTTTTCTTGCTTTGCCTGCACATCGATATCTAGCAACTTATGCTTTCACTTCACTAGGGGGCTCCGCCCTCTGCGCGCTTCGCGTGCCAACCCCCAACTATTAACCAAACATATTAATTTCCATTATTTTTCAAGAAAAATCAAATGATTGGCTATTTTATAACAGTTAGCTTTTATGTTTGAAATTTAAATTACTTTTTATTTAATTTTTCAAAATCTCGTTTTTAAATTTTCCCGCTCTTAGCTAGTCTCAACCAATTCAGATCAAGAGTTATTCTGGCGACAGTCACGTGTAACTGATTCTTTTAGAAGATAATTAACGATATTCCGGCGTTGAGTCGCATAAGATGTCCTTATACTCACTGAAGCACTTTGATGCCTCTATTTGTTCCCTTCTCATATTCATTTTGATTTCTAGAAAATCTTTGCAGCTTTTATCCTCCACTACAATGTTTTGCCCTCTCTTTATTACTAGTATGTTGCCTTTCTCATTTTACCAAAATATACACTGTGTTCTCCATACCTTGCTCGGTTTTTTCCCATGCTGCATTATATATCAAGCTCCTTGTTCTATTTAATTGTTTTCCATTCGTACTTAACCGCTCCCCATAATACTTTACTTGATATTTCTTCTATTATGGGTTCCTCAAGTAGTATGTAATTAAGTGTATTATTATCCAGACCAAATATTCATTTTACATACATTCTTTTTATACTATCTAGTCCTTATTATTTTGCTCATCCTCAACAACAGTACCGTATCATCTGTATGTTATGAACCACACTTTATTGAAGCCAATTCTCTTTCTTACTGATACTTCTTTCCTAAGTGTTTCTTACAGGCCCCTTAAATATGTATTTAATAGAGTAGGGCTAAGTGGACAATAGATTGTCTCATCCCTTTTGTCGTCCACAAGGATGCCGATTTTATATCTTCTACCTGTACTTTATTTTGGGTTTTATAATAGGTTTCCATAATAGTTCTCACTCTAAGTTTTAAGCTTACACCAATACCTTCTAAATTTTTGTTTAGTATTAATCTGTCTCCTCTGTCGCAAGTTTCTTTCAAATCAGCAAAACAGAAAACTTTACCATTCTTCGTTCTTAATTTCTTGAATATGGTGTAATTGAGTACAAATACTGCATGCATAGCTCATATTTCTTCCCTGAATCCAAATCTCACTTCGTCTAGCTTGCTCTTTATTTCTTGTTTTAGTTTCGTGTTCAGTATCCCGGTACAAATTTTGTATGAGTGAGTAGTGAGAGTTATACCTCTATAATTCGTGGTCTGGTTTCTCTCACCTTACTTTTTAATCTAGTTTTATTATTCTTCTGTTTCCGCTGCTAGCCCCGGCCATTGCTGGTCCATATTTTTGAGATCAATAGACCCAAAAAGGGTTTCTAAGTGTGACCGGCATACATTTCCACATATTGTTTTTTAATCCATGCTCTTCTGGTGATTTTTTTGTTTTTCAGCTTTATGATCTGCTGAATCAGTTCCTTTTTTGTAATCTCACTATCCTCATATGTCTGTTGCACGTTGAAGGTTAGCCTTTCTCTCTTTTGTACTGCATTAAGCTTTTCCTTGAAATGCTTGCTCTAGGTTTCGATTTCAACAGATTCACGGGATTGTATCCTCGTTATTCTGAATTTGTTAATATATTTCTACACTTCTGGCTCTATTTTTAAAATTTATTGGTAAAATATTTTTAAAAATTTAAGGCTAATCCTTATATCTTCTTGACTCCTATAGTTCAAAAAAGGAGAGCATGCCTTGACCGCTTCTTGAAAACAAAAGAATAGAAATAAATAACACTGCAATAAAGTTGTATGAAAATTCTCTTGTAGATCCGTTTAGGCAGTTAATAAAAGTACACAAATGATGCTACAAGTTGCACCATAAACTTCGCGTTTAACATAATTTCTGTACTTTTATTAATAGTCTAAATGGAGCCCTGAGAGAATTCTCATACAACTTTATTCCATTTAAAAAACGAACGGTGACATCGTGAAGTCGATGGACGAAGATATTCATAACGATACTATTTTGTCGCCACTTAGGTGAAGTGCTTTGCGCCCTCGGTGCAAAAAATGTCGTTTGCAACTCGGGCACAAACATACAAAAACCGCGCCTTTTGGGCGCGCTAATTATACTTTCAGCCCTCGGTATAAAAAAATTTATAGTATAGTAAAATATATAGTTATATAAATATATAATTATGTAACATACTATATTGCTTGCATTTGTCGTTTTGTTCTCGCTTCTATTATATTTTTCAAAGGCTTGGTAACGAGCATCCAGTAACATTTATAGATATATCACCACATGATATACATATATATACACACACACACACACACACATATATATATATATATATATATATATATATATAACGACAAGCTTTCCAATCATCATGTTTCGTTCGTGCGCGACTCATGAACGTATTTTTTTTTTTTTCTTCTTTTAATAAGTGCATAATAGTTAATTTTGTGGTTTATTGCTTTGAGTTCAAAAAATCATTCAGTATCACCAAATCCTCATACTTTCTGCAAAGTTTGATACATTTTGTTTTTTAATTTATTCATGATCATTTTGTCTCTCAAAGACAAAAGTATATTTGTATAAATACATATTAGCTTTCATACATTCTTTGCAAATCAAAGAAATTGAGGAATAAATAACTGCACAAATCATGTGGATAGGATTCATGCAACTAAGAATTTGTAGATATGCAGAATGTAAAATGTTTTGAATTTAAAAAACTAAAGGTACCTGTTTACTTTTTAGTTAGTTGAACATCAACATCCTATGCAATAGTGTTTGATTGAGGCATTAGACTAAAAAATAATTAGCGAAATAACTTGGGAAAATTTAACAGTATCTTCGAAAACGTCTGGTTTCCTGTAATTTCGATTAATAAATAGTGCTGCACTGTACATGATTTTTTTTACCATCTCTAATCTTGGATTCTAATCAACGTCACAATTTGCAATTTGCACAAGTCCCTCACGGTAAATATAATGCAGACAACCTTTCATTTGAATATTTAGATACATGCGAATTCAACTAGTCGTCCTGGGAAGCCTAAATGGACGTACCGAGTTGAGCGGTTTAATCAAGTTTGTGTATAATTTTGTGGGTGTACATGTTACTTTGAGTATACGTAGATGATGTAGTTTATTTACAAGTTTGCAGAGATCAAACGTCATACGAGATGACGAGTCACTTGTTATGTGACTTAATTCAAGGCTTATGTATAAAAGGAAATGGATACTAAAAGCCCCTGTATTGGTGGCTTGGACTCATAACTATTCAATTAAGATCTCAAAAGTTCATAGATTCCATTTTCTGACCTTGAGTAACAATATTTCTTCGTTCTACTAATGTTTGAAAAACATTTCAATCAAGAAAGCGTACAGTTTTTGATACTTTTTACTTCTTTGTCTTGAAAAAAAATTAAATACTATTAATTATTTTAGAAGATGTTTCATAGAATCTGATAATTGGAAATTACATGGTACGCCCCCGGTAGAAAAAATAAGATCCACCTTTCATATGCATCCGACCTGGGCAGTCCCAACGGTCCTGAAGAAATGCACATTTATGACGAAAACTATTTTTTTTTTAATTTTCACTTATACATGTGCACATATGTAAATATTTTACTTTC
>JAPYYV010002652.1:0-27709 GCA_030522625.1 Copidosoma aretas
ATTCTTCGACATCTCTTTCAAGAGGTTGCTGAACATTGAGTACAAACCACTCACTCAAATCTGTTGTAGAGTAGATAACTTTTGATTTTGTGTTAAAAGTCTTTACTTCAGCATTCTCTACACCATCTTTTACAATCACGTACTCTGCAGCTAATACTGTACTTATCTTTAAACTATGATGCTGCTCTAGAGTCTGTTGTGCTTTTGTTATGAACTGCTGTTTGGTATCTTTCAAAAACTTTCCAAGATCTAAATGTTTCAAATTAGCAATTACAGCGGTTTTGATACGATTTCCAAAGGCACTGTTAACATCATCTAAACTGATGGTGTTCTCTACTAGTGCAGCTATACCAGCGCCTACAACATCAGACACAAAAGCACTTGGTTCATTTTCAAATAATTCAGCTGCTACTGCAACTTCAGACGGCGTGGAAGCTGCTTCGAAATATTCTGGTTCATTTTTGAAAACTTTCACTGATTCTACAACTTCTAAGCGGTCCTAAAGCAGTTGTATGACAGTCTTTGTCAAAGATTTTGATTTTCCAGCTTTTGTACATTATTGTATGCTTCAATAAAGCATTAGCTACATCTTCAAACTGCTGTGCGGAAGCCATAATTAACCTTACTAGGCTATTCGACAGCAAGATTAATTGACTTTGAACAACCAAGGTTTCTCAGCTACTGTGTTTTAGAGTTCAGTCTTATTCAGACCTCTGCTCAAGAACAGAATGAACTGCTCTCGTGTTAGAGCCCTCCTTTTATGCGTGATAAAGTAGCTAGAGCGATGTGAAGCTGGTGGAGGGGGTAAAAGTTGAGAGTATGTTCTGATTGGTCTATAATGCAACTGCAGTTACGGCGGCTGGGAAGGTTTCTACAGAGAGTATATTAAGGAGGCTAAACTGTGCATCAGAGCGCAGTCGACAGCTGAATAAGCTGTAAGCATAATGAAGTTCATTGTAGATATCCAAGGCTTCATGACTGACGACAAGAATTTTGTTTTCAAGGAGATTCCCATCTTGGAGATAGAAAAAGATAATGAAGCGTTGGTTTTATTATTCAAACCTTCTTAGGAGTGGGAAAAACTTCCTTAAAACATTCGTTATGATGTTGGTTGGCTTGGAAATAAGTAATATGGACTGTCATGGAACTCAGGAAATGTACGATATGATGATTTGCATCGTATTCTACATTACATCATCCGTAAAAATGATGAAGTTTACGTGAAAGGCTTGGAAAAATTAAAATGGCTACAAGATGTTTTGCCTAATCGGTGAATTCTTTAATTATTTCAGAAAGTTCACCAAGCGAAATAATAAAAATAAAACTAACTTTATTTATATCATCCAACAGATTTATCTACAATCTTGAAGAGCTTGGCTGTCCATCGGTAAATAGCCTCCATAATGAGGAAGTGCACTGCTCCAACCATATGGCTTCTGTGCATTTACCAGTGGACTGTGCACTGCATAACGCTAAGGGATTGAAGAGTTGGTTTCGAGGCTGTCTCTTAGCTTATAAGATTCACGGCTATGTGTTTTGAAAATGTACGAAAAATATTTGATAATTTAATAACAAAAATTTGAAGAAAGAAATCATGTAGATGTAAGTGTTTGTGTCAACTGATGCACAAAACGGGTTGATCCTCACAGGTAAAGGGCAAGGCCTTTCCTTCCTTTTTCAAAATTACTAAACATTATGGGCTCATGTTATTCATAAAATTTAAACATCAAAGTAAAAAAAAAATGATAAGAAAATTTTTACAAAACACAAACATCCTTCAAAACATAGTATCACAAATATTTAACAAAGTACTCATTATTTACCGTTTGATGGCTGTATGCTTTTGTAATGTGTAAATTTTCATTCACAAACTTTTACTTTGTCTCGTCACAGCACAATTGTAAAAAGTTAAAAAAAAAAAAAAGATTTGAAATTCAAGGAATGTTTAATCTGTCAATAAGTACAGATTTTCTAACTTAAGAATGAATAGCATTTCTTACAATGAATATTTTGTTGGCCCTGAAAAGGGCCGATTGTTTTCAAACTTACAATAAATTGACCTAGCGGTGGCCTTCATTCTGGCACCACCACTTTAGGTCGTGTGGGGTTTCGCGCTGTCGGGTCCAAATGGTTTGCCGCCTTAGCTGCCTTGCGTGCTGCAACCTCTACAGCCCTTGCTTCCTTCCTCATGGCTGCTTCTATCATCCGCCCTGCCTTCCAGACGATAGCCTCTGCAGCCCTCTCCTCCTTTTTTGCGGCCTCTGCTGCCTTTTCCATCTTTCGAGCAGCGGCCTTTGCAGCCCTCGCCTCCTTCTTTGCTGCAGCCTCTCTCTGCTTCTTCTCAGTCGCTTTCAAAGACAACTGTCCAGCAGGTGACCGAGAAGAAGGTGCAAGTGTCGACGGCAAGAAGAAGGTGCAAGTGTCGACGGCAGCGAAAGCGTAGGTGATGGCTGCAAATACGCTGCTGCGGGTTCAGGCGCTGGAGATGGTGCTGTTGGTGGAGATGATGCTGGTGGTGGAGATGATGCTGGTAGTGGAGATGATGCTGTTAGTAGAGGCGATGCTTGCGGTGGTAAAGCTGGTGGCTGTTGAGGAAGCACTGGTGGTGGCTGACGTAGCAACACCTCTGGAGGTAGAGGAGGTGGTGGCCTTCTTCTATGTACCTATAGAGGTGGTACAGCAAGAGTCTCTTAGCGTACACGGGCCCTTCTCTTACGTCTGCAGCGCTGCTGGAAGAATTCTTCAATGGTTTTAGGGTATCCCATAATGACTTATCAAATTTTTTTTTTTTTTCATTAGAGCCCTCTTTTATTTGATCTAGAGTAGATACTCCGAAGTGTGCATGGTGGGGGTAATGTACGGAGTAGTAATGCGCGCGTAGTGGGGGTAATGGTCGGAGTAGACGTGCGCGTTCAATAGAACTGGGGCTCTTTCGGACACGCGCGACAGTCATCGCCGAACACGCTGCTGAACTTTTACCCCTCTGACGTGGTGTCTTTTGTCTTTGCAGTCATTATCCTGGTTGTCGTCATCGTTGTAGTCGTCATCGCTGTCGTTGCAGTCGTCATCATCAAATTGTTGCACCGAGCTAATAAGCGCAGAATCTCACCGGCCCTTTTAAGGGCCATTCACCAATATTTTCTTTTTTAATTTTGATAATTTTGCAAAATCCATTTTAAAATTCTTAAGTCATTTTTTGACTTTCTTACGTTAAGATGAATATTGAGAGATTATTAGAATTAAAGAAAAAAACTTGCCTAAGGTTGGGCTCGAACCCTTGTCTCCGGTGTGGCAGTTGGATATGCTATCGACTTCGCTACCGAAGACTTGGTTCTATCAATGCACTATGTGCTTAATAATTATTCCGAAGAGGCCAAATAATTTTAATGTTGAAAAGGCTTTTAGGCCGAAGAGGCTAATTTTTTTTTTTCAGGCCGAAGAGGCCAAATAATTTTATTGCCGAAGAGGCTTTTTTTTTATGCCGAAGAGGCCGAATAATTTTATTGCCGAAGAGGCTTTTTTTCTTATGCCAAAGAGGCCAAATAATTTAGTGCCGAAGAGGCTCTATTTTTCACGCCGAAGCGGCTGATCAATCAGTCTTTTTCAGGACTACAATTCAAACGTAAAGAGAGATAATTCCATTTGGTATTTATCTTATAATTTTTTTAAAAATAAATACAAATTAAACAAATCAATGTGTGCCTTCAAAGCCGCTCCTCAAAAAGCCTCTCTTCAGAGTCGGCGCTCTCAGCGGCCAGAAGGGGGTAAAAAATTTACGCCAGGGTGAGGGTAAAAAATACACGCACGCTGGAGGGGGTAAAAATCTGCTCGTCCAACAACACGCGCTGTAGGGGGCGCCAAGGGCGAGCTATAGGGGGCACCAGGGGTAGGTGTTCCAGTATCACCAGCATAGCTTAACTACTACCATAGGTGTTCTTTGCGGTTTTGAATCTTGGAATTCAAATTTTTTCAGCATGTTCTCGATATAGGCTGCCTGAGTACGTAAGTGAATCGTTCTATCTTTTCTATTTCTTTCCACTTTGATACCCAGAAATGTACCAACCTCACCAAGATTTGACATTTCAAATTCAGTTTGAAATTCTATCTTTATTTCCTTAAGTTTATTTTTGAATTTCGTTTTAGGCTCCTCATTAAATTTCTTGTTATTATCATATTTTGTTCTTTTACTATCATTTCTAATATGCTTATCATCATTTTTTCTTCAACCTCTGCAATTAAATGATCTACATTACCTTCAGACTGAATTAATTAATCAAGTTTAATTGTGTCAATGACTCCTGAAAAACGTGTGTCATTAACATTTGCAGGTCCTTTAAAGCTTTGTTTAGAATAATCTCTATCTTTTCTTGGTCGTCCTCGCTTTCTTTTAATCAGTTGCTCTCCCTCCGTTTCCAAAATCTCTTTGGTGCTATCTTTTTCAAGGATAATAAACCATTCATCTTCTCTCATATCTGACAACTCTGCTTCCGTAGAATTTTCCATCTTCTGGTCTCACAAAAATATAGCCAGTTGGTGCATAGCCAATTAGCACGACTCGTTTACCTTGTGGGCCGAACTTAGGTCCAATGTTCCTTTGAATTTTGATAAACGCCACACATCAAAATCTCTTGATTTCATGAATGTCTATCTTTGTATTAAGTGCAAATTTTTCTAATAGAGCTATATTACTTGATTTATGAGGTGTGCGGTTGTATGCATACACAGCAGCTCTAAGAGCCAGGTCCCACATGTTTTCCTTGAGCCCAGAGTCGTTCATATAAGCTTGCACTTTGTCTTGTATTGTGCGATTAATTTGTTCAGCTACATTATTATGCTGAGGTGTATCAGGACAGGATAGCTGAATATTTGAAGGACACTAACTGTATTTCCACCGATGAATTATGTGCCTTGATCTGTGCGTAAGTAAAAAATTTTTGCATCAAATATTAATAGATTTCATGCACTTGTCACGAAATTTTCCAAACAGCATACAGCTTCACTCTTAGACTTTACTGAATATGCCATTGTCAATCTTGAATAGTGATCTGTAGAAACAATTACAAACTTGTAACATTTAAGATGAGTAACTCGAGAGATAGGACCCAAGGTATCAGCGTAGACTATCTCCAACGGTTTCGTTGTTCTTTCTTTTTTAGAATTAAATGGCAGTCATTTAATTTTTGCAATCTGACATAAGTCACAAATACTTATAACCCAATTAACATCACTCGTGTGTACAACGTAGCAAACACGTGTTTTTGGACACGAGTTCACGAGTGCAAAAAGGTGACAAACTCGTGTATGCTATGTATTTGTCACGTTAAAATCTGTTTTCGTGTAAACAGACACGTGTCAGGAACGTGTCAAGTGGTTGCTTCAACGTATTTAACACGTGGCGAAGCATCCTTCATTCTAGCAAAATTTAAATATATTCTTGTGTTTAAATAATGTCGAAAATTATTAAAATGAAAGAACGATTCAGATCAAATCTGAAAAAAATGAAGAAAAAAAATGTCAGACCTCCAGCTTCGGGGCTCGAACCTGATCTGATAAGTTTGAAGTCGAGTATCTTATCCATTTGGCCAGAGCGGATATGCTGAAAGGAAAATAATTCACGTCCATATAAGGTACAACTGCACTAAGTGTTTGGTTCTTTTTTTGATTGTTATTCGATTCCAAGTATATGATTTTTTAAATACTAATAATTTAGTAAAAAGCAGTTGTTAACCATTTTTGTAAGCTTTCGTTTAACTTTCCTCTGTATGTTGGTCGGTTGGTAATGGAAATATTTGACAATTGACTTTTAAATACTTTCAGCTATCCGATCTTGCCGAAATTTTACACATCCTTTTCGTTTTAGAGATATCACCGTAGTGTATAAATATTATCATAACAAACGGGGTCCAGTAGGCTGTAATACATTATTTTGAATCCAAAATGGTGGTTGTTGCAAAATGGAAAATCACGTAACTGACTCGGTGGGCAAAGTATCCAATAAGAAAATTCTTGCTAATAGCGCTGAACTTACCCAACAGCACAAAATATCAAAATATTTAGAAACGCTCTAAAAGTCGTTATGAAATTCGGAAAACTTTTTTTAAACGTTTCAAAAGTCTTATATAATTACAGACTTTCAAGTTGAATTTGTTTCGTTTTTGTAAAATCAAAATCGACTGATTTATTGGCATCTGTTTACGTTGCAGAATAGTTTTTGTCAAAAAAGGGGTCAAAATTTAAGATATTCAACAGAAGTATACCCAAAACGAACATGCTAAAACATAACCTTGTAGTTCTTTTCAAACATCCTATATTTCTCTGAAAAGGGGCTTTGGGCTTCTGGTATCTCATTAATCGTCAGTTCTGTACTATCATTAAGTTATCTATCATTAATAGTTCTATCAAACTTATTTTGCTGTGTGATATCTAAACTATCCCTTATTGATACATTGCTCGAAATTTCAGAACTATCCTTACTATCATTTATTCTAGCTTGCTGCTCCTTTTCCGTCTTTGCTGTATAGCACGCCTAGTAATATATCTAGGCTGCTCAGAGGTACTTTTAATCATTAAAAATTCTAGAACTTTTTTATATTTGTTTTCATCAAACATTTTTATACATCTTTTTATGATACTCTGACCATCTTATACAAGTTTTATTATCCAGTAAGGACTCTTATATACACCAGATATAAAAGTTACATATTGGAGTTTGGGTCAAATATGTCTATCTTTTTGCAATCTAAATAAATACCCATACCTCTGTCAGCAAAACGTTGGAGCGACGGTAAATTTCCAGCAAGTGCTTCAGCACAGATATCCCCATCTAAGTCTATGTTATTGTCATAATTATCACCCGAAACACACCCTTCTCCCTCCGCTCTTAAGTCCGCGGAGAAATTTCCATTAGCACATTTAATTGGTTTATTAATTCTGTTTTTTAATTTTTTGAAATACAGTTTAGATTTCACAAAATGATCTGTAGCACCCAAGTGTACCACAAACTCAATTACACTTTTATTATAATAGTCAACCATTTTTTCTTCCGTTAACGTTGAGAGCAAAGTTTCGGGTTTACAAATAAATAAAGTACTGCATGCATGAAAACCAGGAGCCTTAGAATCGTCCTTACCTTCTGTATTAGTTTTGTTGTTCGTTTTAGGCTCCTCATTGGATATCTTGTTATTATCATATTAAGTTATTTTACTATTATTTCTAACATGCTTATCATCATTTTCCTCTTTGTTCTCATTATTATTATTATTTTTATTGTTTAAGTTTTTGTTGTTATTTTTTTCATTGTTATTATCACTACCATTATTCCGTTTAAAGTCCCAGTCACTCTCATTTTTATTTTTGTCACCTCTGCAAGTTGCCAAATGCTCCTTTAGGTTACGCACGTACCGACTGCAAATTTTTTTTTTCCTATCGTATTCGCAGATGTAGACGTGATTATCTTTTTTACCTTTATAGGACGACTCCTGGCCAATCCATCAAGTAGAGCCTCCATAGACAAGTAATGCTCGGCTAAGCGCTCCTCAAACTCTCCTCTAAGTGTCGCCTGCATTTGCTCCATTTCCTCTCATTGTGTCCTCTGGCCCTCCTGATATTGAGCATTTTGGAACTGGAATCGCCTGGAAATCCATGAGCTGTTACGGATTTTATCCAGCTCAATGGATTTCCCCAATTTCTCGAGTTCTTTCTTTGTACTATCTAAAAATTTATCATGTGATCGAATTAAATGCGTTTGTCTGTAAATTTTGTAAGGTTTGTTTATCTAATTCTATCTTAAGATTTCTATTTGCACGTGTCACATCTTTTTGCAACTCTCCTATATTTTTATGAACCTATCTTTCTTTGTTTCAATATCTTTCAATCTTCTATCTTTGGTGGTGGGATTATTAAGAACTATCCTTCTATCCAAAGAACCTTTGAACGAAATTTGCTGCTGTTTTTCCGAGATAAGTTTAATTACTCCGTTATGATTATTAATTAAATCAAAGACATCCTTTAGATTCCGGTAATCACTTGTATCTCATCCTGCAATAAACCAGACAAAGTTATGTCCCGACAACCAACCGAACGCAAGTTGTGTCCCTGGGAAACACAAACAACGCATATATACGAAGGCAATGTATACGTGCCGCGTATGGGATGACATACAGTAGATACTCTAGATGTGTGAACACAACATACCCAAAATTATCTACTGTAGCAGCACAATTCCCGCACACTAGGACACAGTCACATAAATTAACATTTGCGAAAAATATGTCATCACCTAGAAATGCCACTACTTCTCCATCGATTGAGAATAGGACACGATTATCCGTACAGGTGACAAGTACCTCATTGATATTTCCTAAACTTCTATCCTTTCATATGCATCTGATAGCATATATATTCAGCATTTTTACCTAGAAAATACCTGCCTGTTAATATATGTGTCAACGCGTGCTAAAAAAGAATAAATAAAATCATTTGGAATTATAAAACTCCTGTATTTTAAATCAAAATACAGCTCAGAATCGAAATGAATACTAACGCGAAGGTACAAATACCGCATCATAAGAAAACGTGGGGACGCCTATCTGCATCTATCTATTAAAAATTATTCTATGCGAGCGATCTCGAGCGCAATATCCAATTAATATGCTAATATATAACTATATATTCCATTGCAACACTCAAAAGACCACCGCGCCCGATCACGTATGCTCAATAGACACGATCGACTCTTCATTTATATAGAAAAGGACACGCGCGCTCAGCTCGACCGGACTCAGGTCGAGATAGTAACACGCACCTCCCCCTTACGTTGCTTTGAGGCGTCCCTCTCTGCAACAGCTGACTATCGCAGCAACACGTGTCCTCCTTGCCCCGATGCCAGTTCATCAACGCGAAAACAAACACATGCCGGCTCTCGATTCCAAGAAAATGAATCACACGCGAATCCTATCATACTATCATTTTGCTATCTTTATCTCTTTACTATCTACTTAATCACACTTAAGGAAGTTCCAAAGTCAGAAGAAGCTACATTCTAGAATTATTTAAATAGTAAATTGTGCAAATCTAATAACATAAGGATTATTTTCATATCATACGAGGGTGATCTTTATGTTGGAAAACAAATTTTTTTCATAATTTTTTTTTTGTATACCAAGATATTGTCACTTATAAAAGTACCTTAATTAACGTAATGGGAAATTTTTTATTCGTATTCAATTTTAATTTGCCGAGGCTTGTTTTATTCTTGAAATGGTTTGAGATAGGGTTAACGTGACAAATTTTTTAAAATAATTAACGAGCCCAAAGTTACAAGCAATTTTTCATACGAAAATGTAAGTTTCTACCAGTTTCCGTATAGACAATTGCACGTGACTTTGGATACGTGAATCATTGAAAAAATTTTGTAACGTTTACCCTTGTTAAATTAAAATCGGATGAAAATTTTAATCTCCCCATTAGATTAATTAAGGTGCTTTTATAAGTGACAATATATTGGCATGCAAAATAAAAAAAAAACCTTTTTTTCAACACAAAGATCACCCTCATATAATATGAAAATGATCTTTATGTTATGAGATTTGCATAATTTACTTTATAAATCATTCTAGAATATAGCTTTTTCAGACGATGGAATTAACACATCACACAGAACCGTACCTATTTAAATGTCACAATAAATAATATAAAACATACGCATTACTTATTTTTATCCTTCTTCTAAAGCATCAATTTTTCACCGGGTGCTGTCTCCCTTGATAATGCACCCCCGACAGCCACAGATGGCTCCTATGACGTGCCTACTGCTGCCGCGAACTCTCCTGCTTCCTCGGATTCCCGAACCTCAGGTTCCTCGATAAGACTCCTGACGTTGTCAAGACCCCAATGTTGTCAAGACGAGCTCGGCTCCTTAGAGATTTCACGATGTTGTTCCTCAGCCATCCTACACTATCTTTTTAAATGTACACAAGAGAGCGTGAGCACGGCAAAAACACGGCAAATATTACAGCAAAAAAAACGATAAAGAAGAGAAAGAACGTTAACAAAACGAATTTCCGTAATAAAACTCCGCGTGCATACACAATCGCACCAAAGAAGGGCTTATAACCTGTCAGTGTAAAAATGCATGCTCGGGATGTATAAAAACGATGAACAACGTATTATAAAAAAGTACAAGTTCATTTAGTACACTATCTTATCTATCATATAACTATCACTATTATATATAATCAAAAGACTTACAAAAGTGAATCAATTGAACACGCAAGAAAAACTAACAAGGCGTACGAACAATCGAGAGAGAGAAAACATACTAACAGCCAAGCCAATCTGGTAAAAACAAAAGAACTAGATTGACTGAAGCTAGTAACAAAAACTAGCATCAAGCGCGAAAATTCAAATACTTCAAAAAAATTAAAACAATATCGTTTGTATTTCTTATTCGGGTAAAATAATAATCTTATTTTCTAAATAATTTCACATTATAGAGCATAAAAATAGCTTTTTTTACCACTTTAAACCATTTTGATATTACATTTAATTATTTCTAGTCAGACAATTGCAGAAGAATTTTGTTGAGGAAGCTTTGTGCTAGTGTATTGGCAATGGTTTTTTATCTTAAATACAATTAAAAACATTTCTAGAATGTTTTTAGTAAACCTTACAAAGCTTCCTCAATGAGAAAGCAATAATTTTTCGAATAATCAGATGAGAAGAAATTCTTTAAAAATGATAAAGTGCAGATTGTTTTGTTTGATCATGAATCGTTTTGAAACCTTTTTTTTTTTTTTTTTATGGACGGCGGTGGAGGAAACCTTGCATAGGCTACCTCGAAAAAACTGAGGGGTGTGTCAGATTCTTTCTGACTAAAACCATCCACCGCCAGGGTCAGCCAGCGTAAACGCTATGAGGACCGGAAGAACGAAAGAAGAAAAGAAGCGGGGAAAAAGATGATGGAAAAATACTGGGACACCGAAAGTTCGGGGCAGCTAAAATCCGAGAGTAGGAATTTAGCAAGCGCTATAGCTAAGAGCGAGACACGAGAGGTTTTAAAACCATGCATGCACAAAACCATATTATAATTTGACTGGTACATGCATGAGAAATAAACATTCTTATCCTGTATGGTAAAAATTTGTCCATAGATTCCCGAGACATAACTTATTAATTTTTCATGAAAATCTTAGTATTTCATTCATAAGAAAAAACCGAAATGGCAAAGAAAAATGATTTGAAATGGAGAATAAAGGAATTTGGATTCTATATGAGAAATGACTATTCAAGGAATCAAATTAAAATTTGTTTTCCCAAAAAATATGCAAAAATCCGTTTTGCGAACATCAAAAATTGTTATAACAACCTTAATAAAGTATGAGACTTAAATTATTTTACTGAACCGATGGGGTACAGTAAAGTTGCACTGCGCATGCGACAAAAGTCTTAGTTTCTAGCATCACTGCTGTAAGCGCGGGAGTGGCCGCGCCGAAAAGAGAGAATGAGAGAGCATGTGTGTCGCGCGTACGCCGAGAACGACGCGAAAGAGAAGATGAGCAAGCACGCTATCACTGAGTCACTCTCGATTGTTCTGCTTGAGCAAACGTACGTCGTTGGTCACTGGCACGTCAAGGCGAAGAGTTTTTAGCGAGTACATCGGAGTGCGTGTGTGAAAAAGAAAGTCGTCTAGAGGAGCTGCTGCTGCCATGGGAGAGGCCACTACCAGGGAGAGTCTGCAGAGGCCCAGCTTAGCCACGGACGAGACCCGTCGCTGTCGAGGGCCATCGCCCGCAGTTCAGCGAGCGGATCGGATGGTTCGAGGAGATGAGAAGCTAGAGGGACAAGTATTGCCGTAGTGAGCACCCACGAGAGAGCTAGAAAATCGACTAGCTCTCTTCAGGACGAGGCTCCTGCTTGTCACCGTGTTACGGGCCGACGTAGGCTAGCAAGAGGTTATCTGTGTGAGAGGGTGGGCGCGCGTGCGGATCGAGGGGAAAGACCGATGGGCTATGGGCCTGATCGATCACTTCGATATGCGCGATTGAATTCGAGTTTGACCGTCCTATAACAGACTTTGTGTATGATGGAAATCCAAAAAGTATCTTTCATGTTTAATTTTAAGTTTTCCAGGATACCTATGACGGTCAAACTCGAATCCGATCGCGCATATCGAAGTGCTCGATCGGGCCCCAGCCTGGACCCCAGGACTCCCAGGAGTAGGGGTCAGCGATTCTACTCGATTCCTCAGAACAAATTCGATCCTTTTGTGAAAGAATCGATGTTCAGAAATCAATACCGTGTTTGACTTTATTCTTTGAAAACGATTCTTTTTTACGGTATCACCGATTCACCGACACTTAAGCAGGAGAAAAAAGCGTGCAACAGCCAAGAGGTCCTGACGAGCCGGACGATTCGGAGCGGGTGTTTGATAGGGAGGGGGGATAGTAGGCATTATTGATGGAAAACGCACGCGCCGGAGCGGACCGGTACAGTGCGCACTTATCTTTTCATTCCTGATCGGAGACGTAAGATCACGGGTTAAGGGGAATTAGAGTAGGACAGGGATGTTAATTATAGCGGACGTGTAATAGACTTATGAGACTGGAGTCTGACAAGTCTCATAAGTCTATTAGCATATCTCAATATTGGTAAAAGTCATTAGACCTAGGTAAGTCCGATAAGACATGCTTTGGTGAGACCGATTATGCTCTGTAAGAGCAGAGATAATAAAATGGACACATGAAGTGCACTGACTTGCTTCTATTATCTATTTATAATGTTATTAAAAACTAAGTAACTAAAACATGATGACACAGCATGCTTACTTGCCTTGTTTATTTATTAATAAATTAATTGTTGATAATTTTTTAATAATTATTTTATTAATAAATAACCAAAGCGAG
Organism: Copidosoma aretas; assembly: GCA_030522625.1. Taxonomy (NCBI): domain Eukaryota; kingdom Metazoa; phylum Arthropoda; class Insecta; order Hymenoptera; family Encyrtidae; genus Copidosoma; species Copidosoma aretas. The sequence goes on from JAPYYV010002652.1 coordinate 12,903, forward strand.
TAAGCGTGCTGGGTCATGAGACTTTAGTTATTTAGTTTAGTTCACAATGATATTATTAATGAATAAACAAGGCAAGTATAAGCGCACTGGGTCATCATGTTTTAGTTAATTAGTTATTATTAATAATAATATTATCAATAAATAATCGAAGTAAGTTAGCACACTGGCTTATCAGGTTTGAGTTATTTAGTTATGAATAATAGCATCGAATAATATTAAAAGTTAATAAGCACACTGGCTCATTAGTTTTTGGTTATTTAGTTATGAATAATAACATTAATTAATTATCAAAGTAGGAAAGTGCAGTGGCTCATCAGGTTTTGGTTACGAGGTTATTCATAATAACATTGTTAATAAATAGTAGAAGCAAGTGAGCGCACTCCAGGTGTTCATTTTACATTCACTGCTCTGGCGGCGCATAAGCGCCCTCACTAAACCTCAATAGTTTTGTCGGAACTACCTAGGTCTGATGACATCCACCAGTCTTTAGATATGCTAATAGACGCGTGCGACTTAATAGACTCAGGTTTCATGAGTCCATAAAACGTCTGGTATTATTAACATCCCTGGAGTATGAATTTATGAATGTGTGCGAGAAGACAAACATGAGAGCAGAGCTGCATAGCCCGTTCCATGTATCGTTTTCAGCTTCCTCAAAAAAATCTGGACAAACAGATTTTTCTCTTTAAGTCACCTTATGCCGCTTTAAAGATGAGGCTTGAGAATTGGCTTGTCTCGATCCATATGTCAAATTTGGGAAAAGTTATATGGTACAGCTCGACTCAGAGACCATACCTATGCGGGTCGCTGCTACTGCGGCTCAGTACTCTCGACTGCGGCACCCAGAAGCGCGCGAAATTCAAAACGGCTATACGGGCAAAACCGCACAAACTCAGTAACCAAAATCCCAAGCTATTTAACCCAGTAACCCGGGGGACAGAAAGTTAATATTATAATGGTTCAATAAATTATTGATTAAATAACTACATAACCTAAATCCCAAGCTATTTAACCCAGTAACCCTGGGTACAGAAAGTTAATAATATAATAGTGCAATAAATTATTGATTAAATAACAACATAACCTAAATCCCAAGCTATTTAACCCAGTAGCCCGGGGGATAGCAAGTTTAATATTATATTGATTAAATAAATAATTGATTGAATAATAACATAACCTTAATCCCAAGCTATTTAACCTAGTAGCCCGGGGGACAGCAAGTTTAATAATATAATAGTTCAATAAATTATTGATTAAATAACTACATAACCTAAATCCCAAGCTATTTAACCCAGTAACCCGGGGGACAGCGAGTCAATAATATATTAATCAAATGACTTATTGATTAAATAACATTACTTAAATCCCAAGCTATTTAACCCAGTAACCCGGGGGACAGCGAGTCAATAATATATGAATGGGATGTAGGCGATGTTGCTATTTATATATTCTGTTTAAGTAAAATACTATTAACTTGCTATCCCCTGGTTAACTGGATTAAAAAACTTGTCATTCAGGTTATGTTTTTATTAAATAAATAATTTATTGACTTATTATATCATCAACTCGCTGTCCCCCGGGTTACTGGGTTAAATAGCTTGGGATTTAGGTTATGTAGTTATTTAATCAATAATATTATGACTTATTATATTATTAACTCGCCGTCCCCCGAGTTTCTGGGTTAAATAGCTTGGGATTTAGGTTATGTAGTCATTTAATCAATAATTTAATGACTTATTATATTATTAACTCGCTGTCCCCCGGGTTACTGGGTTAAATAACTTGGGATTTTGGTTACTGAGTTTTTGTGGTTTTGCCCATACAGCCGTTTTGAATTTCGCGCGCTTCTGGGTGCCGCAGTCGAGAGCACTGCTGCGGCTGCTGCTGCTGCCGCTAGGGACACCTTGACTTTCCGATCTTAATAATCTTTTTGGGACGTTCCAGCACGTTTCAAAAGAACTTATCTTATTAGTGTACCAAAGCCTTTATACTGTGTAACTTTACAATGTGTCTTTATCATAATACTATGTAAGGTAAACAAAAAATTAATATACGCACAGATCAAAGAGTTTATTATATAATTGAATAGATATAAAATGTGCAGGAAATTTTAAAACAAAGTTAATTGAGTTGGAATTTTTCTATTTCAAATGGTAAAGTAAAATAAAATCTTTATTCAAAATTAACAATTCAAATTTTTAATTGCCGTTTGAATCATAACATTGTATTGCAAATAAATGAATCTTTTTAGGTTGTAACCATCCAATGTTCTTTATGAACATCCAAGGAGCGAGCCTACTATGATTCCACGTTTATAAAAAGATGAAAGAAGATTAATAAATCCATCAGTTTTGGAAATAATGAACGTAGAAAGTGGTAATTTTTTTTTTTAATCTGTAAAACATAGTCTTTTTTCAAATTAATATCGAAAAATATTTAAAATCTTTTCTTCATCACTTGCTATCGCACTATAAAATACAACGGTAAAAGCTGTAAGATATTTTTGGATTCCCAGATTAAAGTTAATATTAAATTATGAAAATTTACAGATCTCACCCATAAGATTACTCTTTTTTTTAAGGTTCACTTTCAAAATTAATAATATTAATGAATCATTATTATTATCATAATCATTATTATTTTACTTATCATTACTCTTAGCATTCGACGAATCAACTTCAAACATCCAGCCAGAAGATACTTTATATTCAAATGATGATACTCATTCGGAGAACAATGCTGTATCTAATATTTCTTTGCAAGGCCGCTATTACGAAAAAAACCGCTGCCAATGATTAGCACAAAGCTTCCACAACAACATTTTTCTGAAATTATTTAAATAAAAAAAAAATAAAATATCAGAATGATTTAAAAAGTGAAAAGAAGCTATTTTCATGCTCTATGATGTAGAATTATTTCGAAAATAGGATTATAATTTTTACCCGAATAGTACAAAAAATATTGTTAAAATTTGTTTGAATTACAAACAATTGAACACACGATTAGAACTTATAACTAAAATTGATATACATGATACAACTATCTTGTAGCTGAAATATTGAATTATATAAAGCTATTCAATTATCTGTAGAATATAACTGTTGATAAAATCATATTTAAATTTGTTTACTCCAAAAACAGCAAAAACCGTTTTTTTAGCATTAAAAATCGTTATAGCAGTCTTGATAGGGTATAAAAAATCAAATATTTTTGTAAACCTATAAAAGGATATAAAAAGAAACAATTTGAGACCTACATCATTTAAATCATTTGGACGGATTATGAGATATGACTGATTCAAGAAAGAAAATTGTAGATTTTCTTCAATAAAAAAAACGATATAACATGAAAAAAAATTTTGAATGAAAAATGAATTTGTTTGAATTCTTTATGAGATACAACTATTAAAGTGATCAATTTTCAATTTTTTACCCTATAAGTTGCAAGAAACCGCTTTTTGGGCATAAAAAATCGTTATTGGCCTCGTGCGCAATTCTGAAACAGCGCCGCCAATTGAGGGATTTGAGATCGTTTGGCTTAGAATAGAAAAGGACAACAATATAAAATGATAGATACATGTTAATGTTTAGACCAAAACAAACCGAACATATATCTATCATTTCATACTGTTGTCCTTTTCTGTTCTACGCCAAACGTTATCAAATCCCTCGACTGGGAGCGCTGTTTCAGAATTGCGCTCGAGGCCAATAATAACCTTAATAAGGTATGAAACTTTCTTTTTTTTGGAATTTATACAAGAATCTAAAAGAAAATAGTTTAAGCCTTGAATCATCGAACTCACTCGAAAGATTCATAAGATATGAGTGTTTTTCCACGAAAATCTCAGTATTTCTTTAATAAAAACCGAACAAAATATTTTATCAAGACGATTCAAAATGAAAAATAGAGCTATTTTAAAGCTATATCAGATGCTCCTATTTAGAAGTTCGAATTAAATTTTGTTTACCCTCAAAGAAGTAAAAAACCTGTTTTTTTGACCATAAAAATCGTTATCAAAACCCTAAAACGATATTAAACTTAAATTTTTTTTGGACCCGCCATAAGGATAAGAAAAAAAAATTTTAAGCCCAGAATCTCAAGATAAATTATTTTATAATTCTTTTTAACATTGTATCATTTCATATTCTTAATAAAAAAAAACTTTTCAAAAATTGGCATTTTTTTGGCTTTTGTTCTATTATTTTTTTAAAAACCTTTACTTCTTCAATAATTTCATATAAGCATGGAAAGAAATTTTCAAAAACATTCAACTATTGATAAGCTATGTGCATTCGATGTTAAGCTAATAAGTTTTTGAAGCAAATATTTGCAAATTTCTTTTTATTTACAGAATGTATCGCAAATTGTTATTCGTTAATTATAAACAGTGAACATCAAACGAATGAGAATAGAATACAAATATGTCACTATACATCTATAAGAATTTTTTAAAGTTATACTTTTATAGGCGCAGTATGTGAGGGAGTGAATCAATGATTTCAAATATTTTTCCCTCTTCAAAAAATGGGAGAAAAGTTCATTTTTTATTTCTAAAAAAAAAAAAGAACTCTTTTACCGGATATGAACTCGCGACCTCGTGCATACCAGCTGAGTACCGTATCGACTTGACCACGAGATACCTCTATGGGCTCTCATCACTCTCTCCTATATTGCGGTTCGTAACTTACTTTTAATTTAAATACTCATTCATTGTTTATTAATAAATTTGTTTTAATATTTGTCTATTTACGTTAATACACTATTCAACAATTAATTTAATAGTTTTTTCAAAACTTTAAAAAAATTTTAGCTGAGGCTTTTATATACATTAATTAATATTTGTTTCATTTTACCAATTCGTAAAATTTGAGATAAATAAATAATTTACTCAATTTTTTCATTAAAAAAAATTTTTTTGTACAAAGTTTTTACCTACCTTTTTTTTTCATTATTGGTCTATTTATACGAGGTTATATGGATGAATTATTTTATTTTCATTGCGTCTTATTCTTCCAAAATTTTTTCATTGGTAAATAAGGTGATTTTAGAGTTACATTACATTGAAACAGTGCGACTGGATGTTTATTATTCTTATTTTACGCAAGATATGTGCTTATAATGTTCATTTATTAAATATAAAAGTATTTAAAAAAAAAAAACACTCAATAACCAAATATCTTTATTCCAACGATGATTGCATCACCTTTGATATATCGCACTAGGTTATTTAAAATATCTTTTTATAAAAGCTTCTTGGCTGATTCCGCCAAAAATGGCCTGAAATTTATTCAAAAACAGTTTTAAAAAATGTACCCAAAGCTCTTTTCTTTTCTATCGATTCTACTTTATTTCTATCCACAACAAATATACATACCGAATTTACTACAAAGTTTTTTGGTCAAAAGATGTGCGGCTTTTTGTAAAAGGAAATTTTAGTCAATTTTTAAAAAAACACTTATGCTGTTTGTATGTGTGTGAAAGCTGCTTGTATAGTTGGGTGTAAATGATGGAATGTGCTATTGATACATATGTCGATGGATGAATAATACCCTTCAAATTTTGACATGTGTACCCGGGGGGCAGCAAGTTACTAATAGAATAGGTAAATAAATTATTACAGGAACATTAACATAACCTAAATCCCAAGCTTTTTCACCCAGTAAACCGTGGGACAGCGAGTTAATAATAAGAAAATAAATTGTTACAAGAATAACGTCACCTAAATCCTAAGCTTTAACCCAGTAAACCGGGGGACAGCGTCTTAATAATATAATGGGTCAATAAATTATTTAAAAAAAAACAGCATAACCTTAAGACCTAGCTTTTTAACCCAGTATCCGAGGGGACAGCAAGTTAATGATAGAATAACCAAAACAATAATAACCAGCGATTTACTAATAGAATAGGTAAATAAATTATTACAAGAATAACAACATAACCTGAGTCCCAATCTTTTTAACCCAGAAACCTGGGGGACAGCAAGTTAATAATATGAAAAGTGAATAAATTATTACAAGAATAACGACAAAACCTAAATCCCAAGCTTTTTAACCCAGTAACCCGAAGGACAGCGAGTTAATAATAAGTAAATAAATTGTTACAAGAATAACGTCACCTGAATCGCAAATTTCATCCCAAAAACGACTTTGAATGCTGTTTTTAATGAATGCAGCAAAATGAGCGCCAGTTTTGAATAAATGCTGACCTTTAAAATTGTACAATTCATCTTAGTACCCGCGTAAGAGATGGGATCATCTCCGAACAAATTACGGCGGAATCAGCCACATCCACATATCTAGCGGAGGAATCAGCTACATCGAAATATATATTGTCTGCCAAAGAAGTATACTTTCATACTTGGGTGCCAAGGCCACAGAACAGAAATAAATGACTAAATCTACAATAAAAAACCACTATTGGAATATCAAAATATGGAAAGATGATTTCATGAAGTACACTGTCTAGGAGCAATAAAATGTGTTCCAACAAGGCTTTTTCTTTTTGTATCTACGGAGAACTTCTGGAATTTTCCGCAAGATACCTGATATTATCACTCTTTAAAGAAGTACAGCAATAAGAACGTAGCAGCGACAAAATCGAATGATTGCACTATATTAATTCAAGTTCTTTACAGCATTTGTCAGAAAGTAATCTACAGTGTGTTAACATACATTCAATTTGAGCCCTGATTTAGTAAAAAATGTTGAACTGGGCCACAGTTACGGGCAATTTTTTTAATAATCTTGATACTCCAAATTACTAAAGTATATCATTGAATATGTATAACAAAAAAATTTTAAGTTCGTCTATACATTGTCTTTATTTCTTTTTTGTATCGTTGCATAATAATTTTTAATTTGTCGCAAAAAACTCTCAAGTTTTGTTTACATCTTTAGCAATACATGAAAAATAGTTTTAAGTTTACCGTGACAAGGCTAAAATTTTGTCAAGTTCCTCTTGACTTTTTAATTTACAATTTTATTTATTATAATGAATTGATTTGTTATGTTGCAGTTCGATAAGAAAAAATTTCGTGTTTCATTAAATATCTATTATAGAAAATGCAATGTGCATATCATAAAAATATTGAGATTACATACTACATAAGTAAGCGCCTGGTAAGGCGATTCCCGCTACGCAGGGTCAGGGCCAACGGGAGCCTTATTCAATCCTACCGTCTGTGATCGTCATTTTTCCAGTATTTCAACTTCAAAATTTGAGGGATGGTAGTTTAATACTTGCTCTTTAGAATGGTGCAAGAAAAAAAAAATATAATAAAATGCATTTTTCCGCAATAACGCTTTAAATTTCAATCGTGACTTTCGCTACGAAAAAAAGGTTTAATCGAAAAACCAATTGCACTATTGGACAGAGCAGATCAAAATCTATAGATTTATGTCTTTAGATATTGTTTTTAGTGAGTTATCTTCCTTTGTGAGCGAGTTGAACAGAGCGTGTTCCACTGGAACAATGCGCCGTGCGCGCTTAGTGGCCGGACTTCAATGGATTTGCTCATATATTACTTTACTGCAGGAAATGAACATCTAACTGTAAGCTGCACGTTACTTGAATATATAAATATTGTCATAATGTAACTGTGGGTACTTTATTTGAATGTATTTCTTTCCCACAGCAATAGACAGTAAAATAACTAGAGTTCACTATCTTCGTTAGCGATTACACTATTTACATACCTTGATTACATGATCAAAGAACCTAATATATATTATATTGTGTAATCGCCCATGTCAGTTGCAAGCGAGAGCTGCAACTTGTACACGTTACATATACATCACATCTACAAGCAAATACGAACCGAACGCTACAGTCTCAGACTGCAAATATTAAGCTGTAATTCCTTAGCCCTGGGGTCATAGCATTAAATACTTTTAGGCGCTTCCACTATAAAACTTGCGTTGTGACGCTGAAGGATAGAGCATGTCTGATGGTAAACATATTTATAGTTTCCGCATTACCAGCCATTCGGTCTGTGCCTGCCAGATAATTTTCAGTGGAAATATGTGTGCATGAATGTCTGTTCAAATATAGGTATATGTACGCATGTATGAATGCTTGTAACTATGTATGATATAGGTATGCATGTATGTCTGTAAGCACTTATGTATGTATATATGCCTGTATCTATGTGTTTCTGTTCATACGTATGTAAGTGTGTATGTTTGTATGTAGTTATCCGTTTATAAACGTATAGATGTATGTATCTTTGTATGTATCTACGTGTCTGTGTATTTTTGTTTGTCTGTGCTAGACTTTACGATGTTTATATGTATGCGAGATGTACTGCATATATATGCAGATGTCTATGTATCTAAGCATTAGTTTTGACATAAATTACAAGACGATTGAATTTCATGTTTTGTTACACTCTAAACCAAAAGACAAAATTCTGGCGCTAGAAAGATTACATTTTTGAGCTCTAAAGAATAAAACTCGATATTTATACTTTCTAAAACAATAAAGTTACAATTCTATACTTTTAAAAGAACCACTCATACATTTTATACTTTTCAAAAGACTTAACTTGTGAGTTTATTCTTTTGAAAAGATAAAATCATGTTATTTCATCTTTCTAAAGTGTAAATCCTACAATTTAGTCTTTTTAAAAGACGAAATTTTAATTTTCGTCTTTTGTAAAGTATAAAATGAGAAATTTATTCTTTTGAAAAAATGAAATCATGCTATTTCATCTTTCTACACTGAGAGAAGTAAAAGCTTACTATTAATGTGGTAAGTAAATTATAAACGTTCTGTAGTGTTTTGCTATTTTTTTTGAAAGAGTATAACCATTAACTTACAAAAGTTTATAGTAATCGTCGCATGTTTATCATAAACTGACGATACGTATTTAACGTATTCAAATGTTAATTATAAACGCATGAGAAGTTAAAACCTCTAAGAAATTCGTACGTTAATAGTTAACGGACCAAGGTTTACTATTCGAGGTGTTACGCGACTCCTGGCGACGCGACGCATGGTGGTTGAAGTGTAAACTAAAACATCCAAAATTTTTCAAATTTTAAGTTTAAATTAGCGAGCAATTAAAGAAAAATGTTATTGAGAAAAGTGTCTGAAACGAGCAAATAATCCAACACAAAGATGGGATGCATATATTGATACACTGTAATTTTTTGTGAAAATAATATAGATCTATAAACAGTATCGGCAATTCAAATGCTCATTTTGGGACAGGTTTTAATTCCGTTCCCAACCGCTATGCTCACCCACGATGCGCTAGTAGTCGCGTAACACCTCGAATAACCTTTTCCACTCAGTGTAAAGTATAAATCCTACAGTTTAGTCTTTTGAAAAGACAAAATTTTAGTTTTCGTCTTTTGTAGAGTATAAAATGATAAATTAATTATTTTAAAAAGATGAAATCGTGCTATTTCATCTTTCTAAAGTATAAATCCCACAATTTAGACTTTAAAAAGACGAAATTTTTATTTTCATCTTTTGTAAAGTATAAAACGAGAAATTTAGTCTTTTGAAAAGTATAAAATGAGAAATTTAGTCTTTTGAAAAGATGAAATCATGTTATTTCATCTTTCAAAAGTATAAATCCTACAATCCTACAATTTAGTCTTTTAAAAGTATAAATTGCTAGATTTATACTTTCTAGCAACAGAATTTAGTCTTTTGGTTTGGAGTGTATTTTTCAATTATTAATTCGCATTTTTTTTTAAGATATACTTGTATAGGCGCGTTATGCAGGGGGTAAATCAACGATCGTAACATTCTCTTTCTATCTAAAATATGTGACAGAAGTGAATTTTAATCTGGTACTAGAAACCGGAAGTAAATTTGAATTCCTATTTTCTCTAGCTCTAAAACGTGTAACGAAAGTAAATTTCAATTCTTCAATCCTTTAATTCCTAAAAACAAAAAAACACTTTTCACGAGATTCTAACTCACGACCTTCTGCACGTATGGGGATGGCGACCTAGCAAGCTCAGCTCAGATGGCGCCAAGGAGGAGAGCCTCCAGTTTACATTGATGTATTCCTATAGGTATCGATATTTTGAGCGCTCTGATTGGCTGGATTCTTTCTTCCTTGGCACCCTCTTATTGGTAAAAAGTCATCAGTGACCATCCCCATGGGGATTATGCCTGTACCACGTGACCACGGCAATAGATATAGCTAACTCAATGAAAAATACTACAGGTTTCATAGGAGAGATCTAGTTAAAATTTTTTTTCGTTGTGAAAAAGATGTTGAACGTTAAAAGTTATTTTAGGGAATGTTTTTAACATTATGCGAGTTATGTTGCTATTTTTTTTATGTGACAAAATCGTTTATTAACGCCAAAAACTGCGTTTTGAAAGTACTGAGTACAGTAGTGAACCCTACATCGAGCTACATATATCTGAGCATCAACTCTCTAATGGGAGTGTATGAGTTTCTGCTGCTGCTGCTGCTGCACAGAGGTAAACAACAGCTGAAAGTAGGGTTAACTGCACTCCGTATACTTTTGAAACGCTTTTTTTTGACTCATTGAACGTTTCATCTTAAAAAAAATAGCAATATAACTCTCATAATGTTAAAACATTTAAATAACTTATTACGTTCAACATCTTTTTCTCTACGAAAAAAAATAGAAACTATATTTCTCCCAGAAGGCCTGTAGTATTTTTCATTGAGATAGCTATATCAATTGCCGTGGTCATGTGGTACAGGCATAATCCCAATAGCCAAGCACGGTACCCATCTAGCCACGAGCTATCTCTTTCAGACTATTTATTTTACAGCTTCTTATATTGTGGTTGTTCAGGATTGAAGTAGGTATTTTAAGATTTTAAATAAGCGCGCGCGTAATTATGACGTTCAATTCACCAGCTCCCCACGAGCCAATAATGAAGCGCCCCGCACACTTTAAATAACCAATGATTGTAAAGAAAGCCGCGGCTTGCTGTATAGCATAGTTAGCTCGACTGCCGCGTCAGTCCGCCTCCGGTCGTCGAGCCTTAAACACTTCAGAGCAAAGGTTAAATTTAAAAAAAACCACCCGACATTTTATTAAGATATCTCGATATAAAGCTCATTAATTCGACTCGCTTGCGTCAGGCTGTTCAAGTAACTAACTGAAAGTACACTATAATTTTTCGCTTTACAAACTTAGTCTTGTTCATTTTGAGTTGTCGTAAGTAGTAGTTAAATAAACCGAGTAAAGTAAATTCTACTGAATTTTTCTTTACTACTTTCAACATAATTATTCTACCAAGTAGTTGATTAGCTAAGTTCAATCAGAATCAAACATTTTTTGGCGCTCGAACAGGGACCGTGCGAACGTGCCACACAACGTAGTTAGAGTGTGGTTAGCCATTTCCTCATAGTGTAACAAGTTTAGGACGCCATCTATGCTCTGGAGCGCTCGACGACCGCACGGACGGCAAAGCTAGCTCGGAGCCTGGCTTTGTTGAGAGACGTAGCAGTAAGTAGTTTCGGCATCTGGTATATCATAGTTATGTGAAGGTTCACTACGTTGCTACTGCGTGCCGAGCTGAGGACGACGCGCTCATCTACAACGACGCTGCAGGCCGTGTGTATGCCCCAGCCCTAAGCCACCGATGTACACGCCGCTGCTGCGTGTCGTACTGTGGACGACGCGCTCATCAACAACGACGCTGCAGACCGTCTGTGTGCCCCAGCCCCGAGCCGTCGTCGTCACACACGTCGCTGCAGCGTGTCTTGCTGTTGACGACATGCACCTCTACCGACGCTGCGGGCTTGTGTATAATCCAGCACTAAGCCGACTTCTAAGTTTTTTATACCCGTGTAGTGAAGTTCAACGTTTCAAAGACTAGATTTAAAGACACTAAGATAGCGTTGGATATAAGTTAGATCGATAAGAGGGTAACACTCTAAGTGCAGAAAGTAATTTACGAAGTTAGTCGTCTAAGCCTCTGCTCCTAATTCTTGAGTCTTTACTAATAATTATCTGTTAAAATTGAAGACTTATACAAGCAGACTAGACTGCATTAAAAAAAAGTGCTTTTTATGAAAACGTTAAAAAAAATGGTAGTAATAAAGTGACTCGCGGAAGGGCAGACACATCGATTGAAGCCTTAGACAAATATCTTGCTAAATTCAACGATAACTATGTTGAAATAATGTCGTTTACTGACCTAAATGAAAAGCATCTATATTTTGGTACTGAATTATACGATAAAGATAAGGATTTATATTTCTTAGTTAAAGGGGATTTTGTTGAATTTATAAGAAATTCTAATGCTCAGGATCCCATTCCTATTCCACCAGCGCCTCACTCCGGAGTTCAAGCCACAAGTAGTTCGTACCTAACCTGGATAGAGCTCCCTAGATTTCCGGAAATTACTTAGAGTAGGAAAACTTCCGTAATACTTGTAGATCGTTAGTTCAACCTAAAGACGATTTTGATAAAATAGTGAAATTTCATGAATTACGAGCTTATGTTAGTGGAGAAGCTTTAGAGTTGATAAAATCTATACATTTAACGAAAGATCAATACCCTTTAGCATGGCAAACGTTAACTGATTATTACGATAGTCAGCGTCGAATAGTGAATAGTTACCTGCAAGGCATCCTCTCTTGTAAACCCATGAAGTCAGAGTTTGGTAATTAATTAAAGCGGATTTGCAAGATGTTAAGCCCTATGGAATCCATCAGGCTATAGGTGGTGATTTAGGCACTGAAGATATTTTAATTGCGTTGATAGTTAGTAAGTTCGATATAAGTACTAATGAGGACTGGCAGAAATTTATTAGCGATAGTACAACTCCCCCCACTTTATAGCAGTTACAGAATTTTATTTCTTTGCAAATTGTAACTCTTGAGGTCTGTGAAAATGTTATAAATGCTTCGAAATCTTTACCGTCTAAGTCGTCAATTAGGCAGTCAAGTTCTGTCTCTCATCAGACTAGTTTAGTTGAAAGTACCTCAGAAAGTCAGGTTAAAGTAAAGGTTTTTTCTGAATGTATAATGTGTAAAGGTGATCATTCACTCGCTAAGTGTGATGGTTTTAAAATTCTACCAGTAGATTCTCCTTGGGTCTCAGTTTCAAAGGAAAGATTGTGTTTCAATTGCCTAGGTCACCATTTGATTAGAAAAAGTCAGTCAAAGTTCTCTTGTCAAACAAGTAAAGGAAGGCATCATACATTATTACATGACCCAAAACTTCTTCAAACATGAACTTACACTGATTCCAACTCTAGTAAACACAAAGAGAACTATTCTTAATCAATAGATTTGGCGCAGGCCTCTCATCACTTTGAAACTAGTATCTCTCAAGGATTTTGAGTCCTTTCAGCTACTGCCCGCATCTATATAGCTGGTCCAACAGGTATACGCTTGATAGCTAGAGCACTAATCGATCAATGTTCGCAGTATTCAATAATTTCTGAGTCTCTCTGTACTTTGTTGAATCTTAAACGGCAACGCTCGAGCATCCCGATTAGTGGATCGGCGATTCTATTGTAGGTATCGCTAGAAGTATGGTTACGTTTAGAATATCTCCGAGATTTCCCACTCTGTTTCACTTATCTGTTGAAGCTAAGGTCCTGCCTAGAGTCTCATCTTATCGACCACCTGTTAGTCGGTTTGGGTCAGTGACCTCTGTGCCGCTCATTTACTAGCCACGTTAGTTAACCATCAGAGCCAGGTTAAGCCCCATAGAGTTGATTCTATGCCTTTATGGTCGGATTCACGAGACGTCTTATATTGGCTTAGTTCACCACCCTCGCGTTGGCCTTTTTTTGTAGCTAATCGTTGCAGTGATATTCATCCATTAGTGCCCTCAGGCTTATGTCATCATGTTACAGGTAATCAGAATCCAGCTGACATAGCCTCTAGAGGAATCGTCCCTTCCCAATTAACTGATTATTCCTTGGGGTTCCATGGTCCAATTGAACTTTATCAATTATCTCCACAATACCCAGAGTTCAAATTAGCGGAGAAGAATCCGGATATTCCTCAAGACCTTATAGATGCAGTATGTCATCATCAGAGAGATAATTCCATTAATTGGGATCTATATAGAAAATACTTGTCCTTAGAGAAAACTTTGAGAGTTTCCGCGTATTGTCTACGATTTATCTATAAGTTGTACCTTAGGGTTTCAAATAAAAGCCAGTTGACTTTCTGAAACGTGATATGTATTGTTTCACGCGACCATGTTCAGCTTTCTCTTCTAGAATTTTTTGCGGATTTGAGCGCTTTGTGTTGTCCAATTCAAGTTCAGATACGCGATGAATCAAAGAATTATTTTATTTACCTGGGCCGTAGTTTAGTTTTATAATTTGTTTTAAATTACTCTATGGAAAATGTTCGAATTATTGCTTGTCTTCGCGTCCAAGCAAAAGCGGGAGAATGTTTAGGATTAAAGTAGGTATTTTAAGATTTTGATTGAGCGCTGCTGTACAGCATAGTTGGCTCAACTGCCGCGTCAGTTCATCTCAAGTCGTCGAGCCTTAAACACTTCAGAGAAAAGGCAAAATTAAAAAAAAGCCACGCGACATTCCATTAAGATATCTTGATGTAAATCTGATTGATTCGACTCGCTCGCCTCGTGCTGTTCAAGTTACTAACTGAAAGTACACTGTAATTTTCCATTTTACAAACTTAGTCTTGTTTATTTTAGGTTGTTGTAAGTATATAAGGGAACATGGGGCATGCGGAGCACGGTAACTTTGATGTCGGATTGAAAGAAAGATACGCAAAGATACAAGTTACAAAAAATATGATTAAAAAAATGAATTGCTCAAAAAGGTATCGCAAAGTTTTTGTCTTTTTTTTTCAAGTATTTTACTGTGTA
>JAPYYV010002653.1:0-20154 GCA_030522625.1 Copidosoma aretas
GTTCTCAATACAAACATTTTAAGCCCTTGCACGATTTTTTAAAGCTTTACAATTTTTGCTCCCAGCGGTGGCCCGGTTGACGTGGAACGTCCCATATATTTATAATGTATATATATATATATATATAGTATGTATATATATTATATACATATGTAAGGAAGTATTTCCCCGCCCCGCTACAAGTGTCGGTAACATAAATGTCTCTTTGTACAATATGATATTAGAACGATTAAACGCGAGCATACAGAAGCAATTCAACGAAGGATAGTGCAAGATCAATTGTCGTAGTGTAAAGCATATAACTGTAAAAGAGAGAACGGTAAATAATTAACATTAAATGTCGTTTCATTGTTTTACAGGTAAGAAGTGTGATCATTATAAAAATTGTAAAAAAGAAAGTATGTCTAATTATTGATACAATCTTTGTTTTACAGAGAAACTTTTGTGTTTTTATTTACCACGATTTCCTTTCAAATTTCAACTTAGTACATTAAAAACGACATTTTTGTTACATACGAAGAATTCACTGGTGGTCACGATGGAAAAGTTCAAATTTACTTTTACTCTAAAATAAGTTTAGAGGGAAAATCTAATGTCATGTGTATAACTTCAATTAGAACGCCAGACAATCTGATATTAAGTGTTCCGATACAATTTTAACTAGCAAGCTTACACAAAGAACTAATTAACACACCAGCATTTAACAAGATTAAAAATTGATTAACCAAAAGACATCAAACGATGACTGTTTGGAGAACATTATCAGAGAAACAAGAAAATACATACGTAGACGAAGGTGGAAACATACAGTTCAATGATATGTATTTGGAATATATTACGAGTGACAATAAACTAACAGCTAAACCAAGCATAGAGGAAAGTTCTTAAGTTAAGATTTTCGAAAAACTAGTAAAAACTAGTTAACAAAATCAGATGCAAATATAATAAAAAAAAAAAAAAAAATCAGCTTAGACAACAATAGCACATAAGTGCGTAAAAATATGTAATGAAACAATACATACAGTCACAAAATACACACCATGTTATCTATTATCAAGAGTAAATAATTCAACCTTACCGGATGAACTTGAAAATAAAAAAAAATGACGACTTAAATAAAAATAGAAAGACAGCATTAGAAAATAGCATTAAGTATCACAATTAAAATAAAGCGAAGTACGATGAAGGTATAAAAAATTATACATTCCAAACTGGAGATTTAGTATTCGTAGAGAATGGTAATAAACTAAACAGAAAAAAATTGGACGAACTAAGAATCGGGCCGTACAACATTCTTAATAGAACATCAAATTTAATCTACGAAATCAATACAGGACACAAAAAAAAAATAATCAAATTTGTTCCACATTTTAAAGCTCATCCCGCTCAATCAGCCTGAAAGTAACATTAAAGAGGACATAAATATAATAAAATACATCGACATTACGTTGGACAAAAATTAATAAATGTTTATCTTTCCTGGAGGGACATATATAAGGAAGTATACTACCTTCGTATAATTTGTATTTCCCCGCCCCGCTACAAGTGTCGGTAACATAAATGTCTCCTTGTACACTATGATATTCAAACGGTTAAACGCGAGCATGAAAAGGCAATTTGACTAAGCACAGCGCAGGATCAATTATTGTAGTGTAAACCATATAACTGTAAAATAGAGAACGGTAAATAACAAGAATAAATTATAAAGTGAGTTTCACGAATTATTCAAAACGCAATATTACAGTATAAAATAAATAAATCATCGTTTTTTAATTTTTTTTAAAACAAGTAGGCATTCAGTAAAAAAGTGAATCTTTCATGTAGTTATAAAGATGATGAATCTTTATTGACTTACTTGAACTTGTTTATATTGATTTTTTTTAAACAGCTGCACCTAAATTTCCTTTGGAAATTTTTTGTTTAAAAGAAAAAGTCTTATCGATTGCAAAAGTTTACGGAAATGATATTGACCGAGTTCAACATCTACTGAATAAAAAGTCTTATAAGTGGTGAGCAATAAGCAGCTCTCGTATGCCTATCTACTCGTATGTGTATAAAAAGACGTACGGTCCTTAAACCCATGGTTAGTCTTCAAATTATGTAGTATTATGCAAATTTCATGGCAGCAATAGTCTTTCGAAACTCTAAAGAGACATGCGACCTTTAATGACTTCAGAGACACATTTGGTCTTTAAATATTCTAGGGACATTCGTAGTTTTAAAAGACTAAATATTTTCAGGCCCTTTTAAGATTTTATAGACGAAAAAGAGTCTTAGAGAAGTATACATACGATTTTAAAGTATTTTAAAATAGGTATGTGTTTTTAGAGACTTTCTGTGTCTTGTAATTCACCTGCGCGCTTCGCGCGACAACCCCCAAAGTTTTATCAGCAATTTATTTTTATGATTTTCAAACTTAATTTGTAGTAATAAACATTAATTTTTATTCATTTTAGAATATTTCGTTTTAACATTTTTTCGTTCTTGATTAGTCTTGATCAATCACATCTCGAATAGACAGACTTCATCACATGATCTATCATTTTCTCAAAATAGGATAATAGGCAAAAAGGTATTATCGTAACTAAGATTTTGAGCTATTGTTATTTCAATTATTTTTAGCAGGACCAGAGTTGAAAAATTTGCAGTTAGTAGCATATCGTAAGTTATATAAATATGTTATTGCGAAGTTAAAAATTGTTTATTAGAAGCGCATCTATCTTTTACTGCTTGTATCGCAGTTATTATTTTTTTTTTTCAAATTTGGGATAGTACGACGTAAAAAGATCAATTATTGTAATGCAGTTAATTTTCAAATTTATTTATTGACGATTGTTGAAAAAAATTTATTTTAAAATATAAAATCCGCGAAAAACAAATTTTTTTCACTACTTGGTCTACAGCGAAATGAAAATATTCTATTCTATTTTAAAAAAATGCAATGATACACTATTATACATTTTTTAAATTGTGTTTCTTGAAATTCATACGTTTATTACGATTACTGTTTACGAAAGTTGTTAGATTTTACCGAATCTTTTCTTTTTGACAGATAACACTGCGAGTTGACGACGCCAAGAAAAGTGATCATTTTTTCTATCGTTTTTATCATTGCAGAAGAAAAATTTAAACATTAGTCATAAATGTTGCAATGAAAGGATTGACGTACAGTTCAATCATTTTATTCAGTACAATTAAAAGAAATTATCGTATTGAAGTATTGTTTTTTGCTTTGTTCTTTACAGTCTCCTTTTTTTTGTTGTACGTATATTACTATCATCTTCATGGTATTTTTCTGCTCCCAATATATGAATAACAAAAAAAAATGATGTGGTATATATGCCACGATAAATGCGCGGTTAATAAAGAACTGAGGTGAGGCTACATTGAAAAAGTACCGCGAGCCTCTATCATATTATACTCGTAAGCGTTGTAAGTAGGACTTCTTGATATTAAGTTAACCTGCGATAATTAAAATTTACTTGGAAAAGGTAAGTCTTACACAGTTAAAAAATGTCAGCTAATACTAAACATTTTTCTGGTCGTCCTGCTGTAAACCAAACCAAATGGAAAAGAAATTTTTTTTTTTTCTTAGATATGATATTTCAAACTAAATTCATTTGAACAATCGTCGATAAATGAATTACAAATTGATTTTATCACGATGATTGATCTTCTTTCGTCGTGCTACCTCAAATTTAAAAATAAACTGCGTGATATGTGCAGTGGAAGCTGAAAAAAGTCTTTGCTTTTCTTTGTGACGGATTTGAAGCAAGCGAGAAGATTTTGGTCTCTGGTGCTCTAGTCATCCTCACTTCTGCACCAAGGCCGTATTCACGTCTACCGAAGACAGCTTTTATATTTTTTTAAACATTCAGCACCCATATAAACGTTTTGCACGCCACGGAACGTAATTAGGCATAGATGCACTTGTAATAAAAAAATTTTTATCCTGCAATAAATTGTTTGCATAATTAACGATGTGTTTTAGTAACTTTTAACTTCTCCAACTCTGGTCCTACTACAGATGATCAATTTTATGATATCTCAAAATCTTCGTTACGTTGATACCTATTTGTCTACCAAATTTGGTTGACTTTTGTCCGAAATCATTGAAGTTATGCCATTTTGCAGCTAAGACATTTAAAAAAAAGGTAATGAAAAAATTAGAAAAATATGCGACTGACTGCTAGAGTATACGTGACATCACGAGGGCATACGTGGACATGCTTAGGCGTTTGAGTACCTGGGTGATTTTTCTAGCGCAGCCGCGAGAGCGCTTGAGCATACATTAAGGTGCTAGCGTCTATGCTATACTGCACAAGAGTACATGTACTCATGAATACAAGTGTGCATGGAAACATCTAATTATTTATCTTAGAAACTGTTAGCATCTTTAAGACAGCACGTGGGGTTAGATGCAATCGCATGTGAGGTGCGTACAAGTGTAAGACAGCACGAGGGTACATATGCAAATGCATGTAAGGGGCGTACTATACGAAACTCTTTGAATATGCTCTAGTTTACTCTTATGCTAGCTGGTGTCATTGAAGTTTTTTATTCGTGAGGTAGAATACTAGCTATTACTGGTGACTGATGATAACTTTATTCTACCAATTACCTGGACCTACTCGGGCAGTAATCCTTGTGGACTGCAGTGTCTTTAGTGTCATAAGTCTTTTAGTCTTAAAACACTTGGATGTCGTGCTGCCGTAAACGAAGAAACATATATTCGCGAGAATGTTCGTCTCCGTACTATCGAAACTTGCTTACTTCTTATTTTTTGTAGCGCATACTTGATTCGAATACATTAAAAAGGTTTCCGTATTCTCTGAGATTTTCCTCACTTATGCGGTTCTACACCCTTCGGAGATTCACGCTAGCAGTTAGTCATTGTCATTACACTCATCAAACGTCAGTGGACCAAGACAGTGTGATCACAATGGGTACGAAAATACGTTTCTGCAAACGCAGCCCATTACTAAAGAACGTCCATCATAACTGTCTGTTTTCATTGTATAGATATAAAAATAGAGCACGTGGTTCCTATTGAATGCTGTGCTGTACAGTGGTCCCACAAGTGGGAGAGATTGCTGCAGAAGAGCTTCTTGTTGCTGTCCTCCTCTAATCCGTCGCGATTGTACATGGACTGTTCATTTGTACACATAAATATCTAATTAGAGATAGACAGCAATAGGGGGTTTCCTGCTGGGGGGATTAATATGCTAGTTTACAATAAAAAGTAATATTATAACTAAGCCTTCTACTAAAAAAGGCAAAAACTGAACAGCTAACGACTTCTATTAAGTAGTGCTCAGCAAGCTTAGCGAGGAAACTTGGCCAACAATATGTAAGTGTGAATCAGGAGCAAAGAAAGAACTAACCAAACTAAAAGGTGCCAAGATTTAACTTGTGTGAGCTAGATGATTCCAGGCCGACATTTTATAGAGAAAAAAGCACGAGCGTGGTGCCAGCCAGTAGAAAAAAAGCAATTTTTAGGTAAAAAATATACCTTTTCCTTGAATCTTGACTAATATCGAGTCAGAAGAGAAGTTTTCTTTACAATGTTTCTGCTATTTTCTTGATTAAATGAAATATTACCTTAAAAGAATGTGATCAGTGGTAGAATTAAAATGATACATCCGTCCCAAAGAAAACAACCATATTCAATGTTTGCTATAAAGATGACCGAAAAAAACTGTATCAGTTTCTTTTCGGATCTACAGAAGCTCTAGCTGTCCAAGTTGGATTGACATGACGTTAAAACGACCGTACTTTTCCTAAATCACAATATATTAGTAAATTCTTAAACAGTGTTTATAAGATTTGTGTTGTATATTAATATGTGTATATATATATATAATAATGGGGCTTTGCCCCCTGCATGTTATGCGTGCCAATCCCCAATTAATATAATTTTAATTGTTTCATTTTATTCATTTTGGATTTCAGTTTAATTCTAAAATTCCATAAATAAGATAAATTTTATAGTTGGATAAATTTTATTTAAAAATTTTGAAAATATATTTTTATTGATTTAGTAAAATATTCAAAATAATAAATGTAACATTTTTATTGAAACTGTTGTTACTTTAAGAATTTTGTGTATAATTTTTATTTGATGCATATTTATCACGATTATAGGTAAGGCATACGGGTTCTTTAAAAAAAGTAATAAATGTAGTGGATGTTATGTAGTTATTTTAAAGTAATAGTTATTCGCATGTTACAAAACTATTTTTTTTCCAAGTTCGGTAGAGGGGACGTCTGCCTCTCGGTAGTTTATTTAGGCAGATAAGCGTTGAGCCTAATTCAAAAATTGTGCCTCAAAAAATAGAACTATTTCATAATAAAGCACAAGACTTATTGGCGATGAACTTCCACGGTTGTTATCGCATCATTACATAAGTTTCAAATCATTACATAAATATATATATGTGTGTATAAATATATTTATATATCTTTCTATATTATATAGTTAATTTGTGTGGGTCGTAAGTGATAGCCCCCTCAGGCCACCCCGCGCCCCCCCATGCCCCCCATATATATTTTTTTACATGATCTAAAGTAAGGTCAAAATAACGCAAAAATATGCTGATTTTTGATGATTTTCTATAGTAAGTCTTACCTACCACACTGTGCTGCACCACTGGTTTTGGGTTGTACTTGTTTATAAAATAATTCATAACTAAAGAAAATGGCCTATTACATAAAGTTAAGCATTGCTAATCTGTTTAAAATAAAATAAAATTTGTTGCTATTTGCAGCTTCTTGCAAGGAAACTTTTAAAACTATATGGGTAAAACGTTTAAAAAAAAGTATAATTTTAGCATCAGATAGTAATGTTTGGTTAACTCTATTTCGGATATTTTAATTCTAGCTTCTTGGTATGATAGGATAAAAAGTAGTTATTAAATTGTACTGAATCTTTAATCTAGTTGAATATTTTTTTTATTGCTTTACGTTAAAAAATTTTGAAAAATCTATAATTTTGTAGTTAGAAAAGAAGTAACCAATATTTGTTCTTCAGCTTGTACGAAACATAAATTGACAAATAAGTATTTAATGATCATTAGTTTGAAAAAATCAAATTTTTGTTCAACATGACATAATTTGCAATAATTATTAGCAAGAATTTTTGTTAAGAGAATTTTTTGGAAAGTGCAGCTAATATTTGTATTAATTAATATTGTATTAGGATTTTTCTTAGACATTGATTCAAAATGCAAGACAGCTTTAAGATTTTTTTTGTGATTCTATTAGGTTTTAATCAAAACGAAAATATGACAAGATTGCACTTGTAAAGACCGACACCAGATGTATCTAAACAAAATTTTTCAAAAACAAGATAATATTTGTAAAAATTTCGTCTTGCCTTGCACCTGTACAGACTTAAACTATATTTCCTAGATAAATAAACATTATAGTGTACTTTCATGTAGAAAATAAATTTAAATCCATGCGTTACTTTCTGAAAAGTTTTTTTGAACCTAGATTTAACACAAATTTGCATCAATTCCTCCTGTTTGTTTTCAAACACAAAAATTTTAAGGAGCGCTGTGAAATCAGGTATCACATTATACAGCATACGATAATTTATTATAAGAAACTTTGTCTCATATTATTGCATCACGTATTTCTACGCCTAATTAGTAAAACAAATCTTGTTTTTTTTTCAAAGTGACTATAATAAACTTGTAATTTATAAACACGTGAATTAATAACTTTCAAATAATAAAATGAGATCCTAGAAAATTAGGTAATAAATGAAAGCTTATGAGACGTAAAATCGATCTACACTCAAAAAGAACTGATTTAATATTCAGCGGCCTTGCAAGCAGTCACATCAGATGCTAAAGAATGTCACGCACGTGACTACGGGCCAACGAGAATAATTACTGACTTCAAACAAGGTATCATTAATGCTGGCTGTGAAGTCTTCGAGGATTACCTGATGCGTTGCTGTTTCTTTCACTTAAGACAGCCCATTTACCGAAAAGTACAAAGAAAAGGCTTGCAGACAGCTTACCAAAGTCAAGATGACGATACAGCTGGAATTTAAGTTCATATGATGCTGGCTTTGATGATCGTCCCTAGCCCTGATGTGCGTAACATTTTCAGAAAAGTGAGTTAATCGTCGCTGAATGCCTTCAACCTATTTTGAAGTACTTCGAACAACTTACAATGGAGTAGCTGCACGTAGTAGAAAGGTGGGTGTGGCTGCAAGGTATCCTCCCAAAGCCAGCGAGGGCTGGCATAATTGTTTTCGGCTATTAGTAGGGAAAAATTATCTGAACCTGTTTTCGATTCGGTCCGCCACGCTTGACAGACAACTATATAGCCGTAGTAGAATCGGTAGACTCACTGGTAACTACAAAGCGACACAGCTTTGTGGGCGGTAACTGCATGCGCCACGTGGCTGACCCCATGGCAAATTTTTTATTTGCTCGTCATTCACGCATTTATTGCTCTTCCACTCCAAAAATTGTCAGAGGTTTTGTACAAGTGCTGCTCTTTTCATTTATGTAAATTTTATTTTTCAAAACTTCTAAATTATAGAGAAATGTCTTGAAATCCTAATCATTTTACCACCAAAAGAAGTTTTTCAGCCAAAAAAAATAGCACCATTATAAAGAGCAGGTAAAAATGTATCGATTTGCATTTTTTAATTTTTTTCTAGCTTTTTCTGAGCCCGTACAAGCGAGTTCAACACAACGTGCGCGGGAGAAAAATGCGCCGCGCGTGCAAGGTGGTCCGCTTTCACTAGACGCGCCCATATATAGTGTATGTCTTATGAAACAAATTTTACGTATTCTCACTATTACTCTGTTCATGTAAGTCACATATTATGAATAACATAATCTACAGTAGTACATTGGATTTTGATTGCAACATTATTAATTACTTCTGGATCATAATTCTCATAAATGGGTGCGTGCAAGTAGAGCGGGCCAGCGAGCGCTCACGCCGCATTTTTCTAGTGGAGCGTGCTTTGTTCAACTCGCTCAAAGTTGGAGGCTAATAGCTAAAAAAATTATCAAATCACATATGTCGATAGATTTTGATCTGCTCTTCACGATGGTGCTGTCGGTTTTTAGGAAAATTCTTTTTTCGTGGAGAAAATTGATTTACAAGTTTTAGTCGCTGTTTTTCAAAGTTCTCCTTTATATTCATTTACATTACTTACTCTAATCGTAGAAGCAACTTTTCAACTACATTTCCTTAAATGTTCAGAGTAGGATGATTATGGGTTACGAATGGCATGTAAAAGAAAACCGCGTGGCGTGATCTGGCGCCGCTGCCCAAACGCGAGCGCCGCGCCCGCGCCTCCGTGCCGCCGCACCGACTGACCGACGGCGTACTGTTTTTATAACTCACTTGCGATGGAAGGGGCGTAACAAAAAAATATAAGATACTAGAAAACTGTTGGATCTTGACCTTCATTGGCTGAATCACAAATGACTATATTTATTTAAGGAGGTTCGGGAGTATCATTCAGCGAGGTGAGGAACGGGGAGTCCATCTTGGCCCTCTTTACCGCGCAGCTTGGCCCTCTTTACCGCGCACCCCCTCTTGCACCCTACGAACTCAATATTGTACTTAAATTTAGCGTTGGCATTGTTTAAAATGCACTATAACATGACTCAAAATTTTACGTACTGAAATTTGAAACAATATTTCATTCGTAAGCATGATTTTTTTTAATATCTTTGCGTTTCCCAAAAATATTTGTCCTTGTAAACGGCAAATTAAGGTTACGTTCATAAGAGCCTATGTTATCACACTCATTTTCATTTGTATCATTTTTATCAAAATGACCTATAGCAAATATTGAAAAATTTCATATAAGTTCTACGTATATTCGTAAATTCCAGACTATCAAGAAAAATCAATATTAGTGTGATCTCTGCATTTTGTTACTACTCCCGAACCTCCTTAAATAGAATAATATAGAACATCTGAAAAGATCTAAAAAGGCTATACATGTTTTCCTCGTTTTCGCGCTCCTGGCTGTGAACTTTTGATTTCCTTCGTGGCCTTAACTTTTTTATTCACTCGACTCGTATCAGATACTTTATGCCGCTTCGCATCCTTTTTCATAGGTGGAAACAAAGTAGACGTTTGTGATGATGAAAATTTCTCTAATTCAAAACCACAAAAATCTTTTAAAGGTTTTACACAATGATAAGTTAATGTACCTGGAATTGTTATTGCTTTATCAAATCGGTCCTTTAACTTTTCTTTATGAGCCAAATAATCATCCTTAGTAGCGTATACTCATTCAGTGTTTTAAAAGTAATATTTTGCCCAATCATATAAGCTTTCTGGGGTCAACATATTGTTTGAGGTTGTTTTTAAGCTTGCACGGTGCGCATGAGATTTAATAGAAGCTCTAATCCCATCACACGCGCTCTTTCCGTGAGCGGTAGCATGGCAGTGCCATTCCGCCACGACGTTGAAATCTTCCATATGGCTTGATGAATTACGAAAATTATACTTATTTTTGAAGTGTTGCGCTGCCCCATCAGTAGTGTATACAACTTAAATAACTGTCTCAAATTTTCCTTTGAGGGAATTAATTATGGTTTTTTGAATGCAGTGAACTGCCACTGTATCATTTTGTTAGCAATTAGAAAAAACGGCCATACTTATGTGTTCAATATTCTTATCTGAGTCTTTGAAATAAATCATTATTGTGGCTAAACTGCACTGATTGTTGCTATGGTTAAAATATTGGGTGGCTTCTTAAGCAACAAAAGCGTAATTTTATGAAATTTTAGAGAAATAAAAATTCACCACTCTGTAGCGAATTTTTAGGTTGCTGATAATACGCTAATTGTTTTTTTGCAATAAACGAATGAGTTTTGAGTTTGCCTAACTGAGCCAACAAATCACCAATAAATTTTTTAATGCAATCTGTGCGTGTAGTCAGATTAGACCTATCAGTCGTGTGCCAAGATTTGTACTTGATTTTATAGACTGAATCATCATTTAACAGTTGAGTTATAGTCGATTCTACTCGAGCAATACCGGAACACTGAGTAGACTTGTTAATATAATATTCTGGTTTGGGCTCCTCACAGATAATCTTAAAGATACACTCTTTATAATCATTACTCTTGCCAGATGTCAATTGCGATGTGTATAAACCATTAAGCATGAGCTTAACATTTCGTTGATACACACAGACACAAACAGTATACGTGCTACTTGCCCCTGCTAGAATACGATATTTAAGTCGAAACTCGGCAAACTTACTAAAACCAATCATAATGTTTGAGTGATTCTCTTTAAATTTCACGTACATTTCTCTCAAATTACAAAGTACAAGCCGTTTTGGAACAAATACTTTTTTCCCATTTTTTTCTATGCATTCGCGATTCTTCATACCAGGGAGTACTCTACTATTATGTTCATAGTAGTTCCACAGCATTTAACAAATTTTCATTAGAATAAGAATGTTTCTCGATTTTTTTTTTTGGCGTTGACATAACTAAAACATTGAAAAGTATTCAAACAATTATAAAAATTATTGAGCTTTGAGTATGTCCATTTAATGGGTTGAGGTTAGAGACTGTATACGAGTAAGTGGACATTTTTTTTCTTTACTGAATAAAATTTTACACACTAATTATACTTCTAAATGAATTCGGTAGTTGTTAAGAAACAAAATGATGTATGACATACCTGATTAATATTGCACTAAATCACTTTCTCAACATTTTCACATATGCACACACTTTGACAGGCTAGCTAGGTAGTGAAAAAAGCCCGAGATGGCATGGCAGCTCACTGAGATATTTAATTTTGAATCCTTTAATTATTTTCATGACAAAAATTATGATTGAAATGAAAAATTTCATTATCGTACTTGAAAATAAAAAAAAATTGTTTTGATAAGTATTATATTTTTTTAATGATCGCTGGAATTTTGAAAAAGTTTCCATCTACTGGACGGTGTTCAGTTACTGGTTGGTTTACCCCTATCCTCGTAAAACTTTTTTCGGCAAGTTTTACCAATACGGTCATTGTTAGTCAAATGCGGAAAAACATTTTTCACTTGATCCGATACGTTTCGAAGCGTTTGCAATGTAAAATAGCTCCTATTGAAGGATCGAAGCAACGATATACACCTATTATAATGATTGCAACTAAAAGAATGTAGAATTGATGTATAGTTTGAAATGATGAATTAAGTCATAAAAATCATCCCATAATACTCAGTTGCGTTCTATGTTTCACTATCTTATTGAACTACTCTTAAAAAAAAAGGAGCAATACATGATTGTATACGAGTAGTTTAATTCTCCGCTGTAAAAAGCCCAACTTTTTGTTAACAAAGATTTATTCCCATGAATGTTTTCACAGCATACGTTCATTAAATATAAACATTGTAATTAAGCTATACATCGTAGTGGTGATGGTCACGTAACATCATGTTGTGAAATTGGTACCAAACACTTACTCGAACCCGAAAATATAAAAATCAACTTTGTTTATTGTCTAAAAGTAGCTGATAGTGCTTTTATATGCCAATGTTTAAATTTTTTTCTTAATTTACCAATTTTTTGACCATTGTTAGAGGTTAGAAAATCATTTTTAATAATTTTGATTTTTTTCCCTCAATTCCTCGTTTCAAAAGCAGTATTATCCAAAGAAAATCATTCGCCTATCTGCTTTCCTTTTTGAGATATTTGATTTTGAAATCAAAAAATTGAAAAAGAAACACTGCGGTGGTCGCGGCGCGACTAACGCGCTTGGGCAGCGGCGCTACATCACGCTACGCGGTTTTCTTTTACATACTATTCGTACACCGATACTCATCCCACTCTGAAAATTTAAGAAAAACTAGTTAATAAGTTCCTCTTACGATTAGAGTAAGTTACATAAATAAATATAAAGGAGAACTTTAAAAAACAGCTACTAAAACTTCAAAATCAATTTTCTCCGCGAATAAAGAGTTTTCCTAAAAACCGACCACACCATCGTAAAGAAGAGGTCAAAATCTATCAATCAATGTGGTTTGATAATTTTTTTAGCTATTAGCCTCTGACTCGAAGCGAGTTGAACGAAGCGTGCTCTACTGGAAAAATGCGCCGTTCGCGCTTGCCGGCCCGCTCCGCTTGGTCGCACCCAATTCTACAAAAAGGTGTTAAAAGTTGTTATTTAAAACATGTTGTTTACAATTTTAAACCATATTACCTCAAAAATAAATTTTTTTCTAATGGCTTGATAATTCTTCAAAACAGTTTTCATTGGTCTACCTATTTAGTTATGTACATGGAAAGTTGAGTAATTATAGATTTAATGATTAAAATGCACTATTTACTCGCGTTTACAGCTGCCCGCTAAGAAGAATAGAGATAGGTAATCGTTCCAAAATCCGTATGGATTTTCACCAATTATAAATTCATATAGACTTTTATGAGAACTACGTATATTTTAATGAATTCCATGTGGATTTTAAATGATTATAAGTAGATTTTCCAGGTAGATTTTTCTGTAGAATTTTTAGATAGATCTCTGTATAGATTGTCGATCTATTTACCATGTTAATTTCTCTGTATATTTTGTAATAGATTTTTCAAGTTTTTTTTTCCTATGCACATCCAGGTAAACTTAAAGATGGATTTTTAAGGTTGAATAAATTTCGTAGGTTGATATCTAGGAAAACTGTTCCGGTAGTTTTTATGTGATTTTTCAAGTGGATTTATACATGGACGTTTTGAGTACGTCCGTACACCGATTTTTGAGATCGATTTTTTAACAGATCTTGCGCGTAAATCTCTTTATATATTTGAAAAAAAACTATCTATCAATTGAAAAATCTATAGAAAGACATCGAAATCTGCATCAAATATATACAATAGTATCCATATAGACAAAAGTGATATTTTGCTGTTTTTTTGAAAAAACATTACCGATATATCAAAAAAATGACAGAGAGCTTCGATGGCTTAGCGGTTGTCGTGCTAGCTGCCTAGTGTGAAAAATTCCAAGGGACCGGGGTTTTAATTGCGTCGAAAAATATCGAAGTTTTTTTTTGGGTTTTTTCGATAGGAGTACCCAGGCTACCGATAAACCACACATCCGATTTTGAAGACGATTAGTGGATTTTTCCGAACGTTGTCTGGATCTTGAGAGGCTTCCTTTCGGGGAAAGTCAATACCTGGCCAGCACGTCGGTAAAGTCACTATCGATTTTAACAGTTGGTACGGTAAGATAGATAGTTGATAGAGGAGATCCTTCCATAAGTCTGATACCTTTCAGAGTGTGCTTGAGACGATCGCTGCGCCCTGTAAATAGTACCCAGTAGGATGGATGGCCGAGTCGTCTAAGGGGAACTTTGCGCTAAGGGCCCGCACGAAAGACTCGCATGCTCGGGACCAAGGCTCCCAGATTTTTGGGACTTCAACACGGAAGCGGTTGCGGCGCTCCGCCTGGGCGCTCATTGGCGAAGCGGCGGTGGCGTGGCTCGAGCGTCCAACACGAAGCTATACGCCCAATTCAACGAAATCTGAGTACCATAACCAAATAACCCAGCGTATTCGTGAATTAATATCCAGTAACCCTACACATTTGGAGGCAATTATATCGTAAATAATAAATCTCCGGTGACTCGATACGCTGTACTGACAGCACTTTTGATTGTTGAATAATTTATCTGTATAATAAGCTAACAATTCCAATTAATCTTACGCACTCGGAGGCCTGCGTTTTTAATTCATTAATGAATTATTTATGCCGTTAATAATTAATCCCCAGTGACCCAGTACGCTCGCATAATAAACTATGATAAATAATAAACTATATGCCAAATAATCAATATCATAAGAACTCATACTAGGTGATCCAGAGCGCTGACTTTCCTTAGGTTTTAATTAATAACATTATTATAAACATAAGAACTAATACCAGATAATCCAGAGATATTTATTTTCTCGCGTTTTATTTCATAACATTACAAATAATAACATAGGAACTAATTTCAGGTGACCCAGAGCGCTGACTTTCCTCGCTTTTTAATTAATACCATTATTATTAACATAAGAACTTATACCAGTTAACCCAGTACGCTGACTTTTCTCGCTTTTTAATTGATAACATTCTTATTAACATAAGAAGTAATACTAGTTAACCCAGAGCGCTGACATTACTCGCGGCTTGGTTGACAATATTATTTATGAGAATAGCACTACAAACGGTCAATATAAAGCACTATATCAACATATTTCAAACTTTTAATTTAATGAAAATAATTTTTGTCATCTTCTTTCTCAAAATTTTTCTGCACAGATTTTCAATGCTTAAAATAGTGCGAAAAGTACCATTTTCCACACACCCGTTTTATGAAAATCTTCTTTCAATCGATAGGTTTTGTTCGAACCTTTTATTCAAGTCAGGTAAGAACACTATAACTACAAAAGCACCTCACCTATATGTCCCAGAAGCAGATGTACCTTTTCGAAAAACTGACTAATATTTACTTTTACGAAATGTCTTGCATCTTTTGACCAAATAATTTTGTAGTGGAACCGCTTTCAATACTTGTTGAAGATGGTATTTAAGATAGAAATACCACGTACAAAATTATTTTAAACAATTTTGTTTTGATCGACTTTTAAAGTTGTTTTGAATCACTTACGGCGGAATCCCCCACATATAAACATAGTTTTACAAAATAATCAACAATATGTAAGTGAGCGCACAGTCGTTGTGATAGAAAAGTTGCATTACAAAATGCAGTTAAAATTAAAGGCCGCTGCCAATAAATGAGCACAAGGCTTCGTTAACAACATTGTTCTGCAATTATTTATCAATAAAATAATAAATAAAATTTTAGAATGATTTAAAATGTGAATAAAAAGCTATTTTTATGCTCTGTAACGTGGAATTATTTTGTAAATAAGATCATAATTTTTCCCGAATAGTACAAAAAATATTGTTAAAACTATAATAATTTGAAAACAATTTAACATATAAGTATAACTCATTATTTATATCAACTTACGTTATATATATAGATCTTGTTGCTAAAGTATTCTAAATTATATAAAGCTATTTGATTATCTGTAGAATATAACCATTTACGAAATAAAAAAAAAAAGCAATTTTTACTCTAAAAACAGCAGAAGCCGTTTTTTTAGCATCAAATAACGTTGTAAAAACCATGATAGGGTATGTCACATCAAATCTTTTGGTAAACCAATAAAGGATACAAAATGAAACATTTTGAGCTCTAGATCATCGACATCACTCGGTTTCTGAGATATGACTGATTTTAAAATAAATAGATTAAATTCTGTAAAAATATTTTCGTTTTAAGCTATCAAAATCCGAATTGCAAAGATCAAACTACACTCGCGAACGGTACCAGTTCAAATCGCTTGTACTTTTATACATTGTTAGTTATTTCACTACATTTAATGAGGGTCGGATTATTTTTACACTGAACGTAGTCATTTTACACCAATATTTTTTTACAGTGTCTGACAGAGATAGACAGGTTAGAGGAGCTGTATGTTGATCGTTATTATAGTATAATTCCTTTACTAAATACTGTTCTGCGTCGCCTGTGAACTTAGCCATAAACGCAATATTATTTTCAAATAAATTTTTATTTTATGATTTTCCACCGAAATCTTAGTATTTTTTTCAGAAAATTAAAAAAAAAACTAATCAAGAGGGTTTCAAATGAAAATAAAGGTTTGTTGAAGCATTATCGGATGCTATCGTTTAAACAGTCGAATAAGGTGTTTTTTACCCTTAAACGAATAAAAAACCCGTTTTTTTACCATAAAAATTCTTACAAAAACCTTAATAAAATATAAAACTTAAATTTTTTGTCCAAGTCTTCATAAACATAAGAAAACAAATATTTTAAGTCCAGAATTATCAATATCTACCGTTGAGTTCCTGAGATATGACTGATTACATACACATACACACACACGCGCATACGTACATAGACAGACATACTATATCTAAAAATAGAATTTTTCCATTCTTGACACTGTATAAGACATTTCTAACATATTTCTACAAAGCACTTTTTTTCACCGCTACCAAGCTTCATCTATGACAAAGCAAAAGTACATACGCTAGTAGGATTATCTAGATAAGTGTACTTAATGATTTTGTGATATTTTTTTTCTTGCAATAATTATCATAAACAAAAGAAAATTAGAATGCAAGGCAATCCGACAAAGAGGCCTTTAATTTATTATCAATAACTTGATAGCTAAACCAATACACACTAATATGTTGAGAAATTTGAGATAATTGATGTATTTTTATGAAACTAGGATAACAAGTAGTAAACAGGAATTCATATAGTTCTGTAGCTTATAATTTGAATGATGCATTTATAATTAAGTAAGCCAAGCAAATGAGTGCTTAGGACTAACGATAATGTTAATTAAAACGCCAGCAAATTTAGCGCTCTAGATCACCTGATATTAGTTCTTATGTTAATAATAATTTTGTTCATTAAAACGCGAGAAAGGTTAGCGCTCTGAGTTATCTGGTATTAATTCACATGTTAACAATAATGTTATTAATCAAAACTCTAGAAATGTTAGCGCTCTGGGTTATCTGGTATTAGTTTTTATGTTTATAATAATGTTATTTAAAACCTAAGGAATGTCAGCGCTCTGGATCCCCTGGTATGAGTTCTTGTGATATTGATTATTTGGTATATAGTTTATTATTTATTATGGTTTATTATGCGAGCGTATTGGGTCACTGAAGATTAATTATTCATGGTATCAATAATTTATTTATAAATTAAAAACGCAGGCCTCCGAGTGCATAAGGTTAATTGAAATTGTAAGCTTATTATCCACATAATTTATTCAACAATTAAAAGTGCTGTCAGTCTAGCGTATTGGGTCACTGGGAATTTAGTATTTTTGATATAATTGCCTCCCAGTGTGTAGGGTTACTGGATATTTATTTACGAATACGCTGGGTTATTTGGTTATAGTACTCAGATTTCATTGATTTGGGCATATAGCTCCGTGTTGGACGCTCGAGTCGTGCCGCCGCACAGTGGGACGACACGGTTTTTTTTTCCGGAAATAAAATATCTCCAAAACGAATTAACCAATCTCAATGATTTTTTTGGAGCTTACAGATTATTTAACACAGAATATGGGAAAAGTGGTCCAGATTCCAAACATAGGGGGTGAAAACAACCCTTAAAGTAGATAAAATTAAAAAAAAAATTTCAAAATTGACATTTTTTAATATAATTGTTTTACATCTCCAGAAATTTATTAAAGAGACAAAATGTGTGTCACAGTTCACACAATGGATAGTGTACGTATGTTGTAGGGGGTTAAAACCACCCTTAGACTTGTTAAAATTTGAAAATATTTACTAAAAATTGATGCTTTTTACTATAATCAATGAAAATCTTTAGAAATTCATGAAAGAGACAAGAAGTGTGTTACAGTACACACAATCGATAGAATAAGTACGTTGTGAAGGGTTAAAACAACCCTTAGAGTTGATAAAATTTGAAAAAATTCATTTACAATTGACGTTTTTTACTATAATCGTTGAAAATCTTTAGAAATCAAATAAAAAGACTGAAAGTGTGTTACAGTTCACACAATGGATAGTGTAGGTATGTTGTAAGGAGTTGAAACCACCCTTAGACTTGTTAAAATTTGAAAAATTTATTACAAATTGACGTGTTTTACTATAATCGTTAAAATTTTTTAGAAATTCATTAAAGAGACAAAAAGTGTGTTACGGTACACACAATTGATAGTGTAAGAACGTTGGAAAGGGTTAAAATAACCCGTAGAGTTGATAAAATTTGAAAAAATTTATTAAAAATTGATGTTTTTTACTATAATCGTTGAAAATCTTTAGAAATTCATTAAGGAGACAAAAAGTGTGTTACGGTACACACAATTGATAGTGTAAGAACGTTGAAAAGGGTTAAAATAACCCGTAGAGTTGATAAAATTTGAAAAAATTCATTTACAATTGACGTTTCTTACTACAATCGTTGAAAATCGTTAGAAATCAAGTAAAAAGACTAAATGTGTGTTACAGTTCACATAATGGATAGTGTAGGTATGTTGTAGGGGGTTAAAACCACCGTTGGACTTGTTAAAATGTGAAAAAAAATTTCTAAAATTGACGTTTTTTACTACAATCGTTGAAAATCTTTAGAAATTCATTAAAGAGACAAAAAGTATGTTACAGTACACACAATAGATGATGTAGATATGTTGTAGGGGGTTAAAACAATTCTTAAATGGGCTAAAATTGATAGAAATGTATAAAATGCGAAGAAAAATTCCAATCATTTAACTAAGTCGACTGAGCGTATGTTTGTTTGAAATACGTACACACTTTGAAGTAAAAATGACGTAAGATTGTAGAAACAATCCTTAAAAAATAATAAAATACGAAATAATAAGTTTAATTTGGAATTTTTTAGTATAAGTTTAAAGAATTTTTCAAATTTTCTAATAAAGATACTACGTATAATGTACTTCATAATATCAGTTATGCTGGTATGTTGTTAAGGAATAAAACTTCCCGTAACTGAGCTTTAATTGGCGAAATATCATAAGTACAGTATAATGATTATCGTCATTTAATTTGAAATTACATTTTCGATTACTAAGTATGATTATAATTTAATATAATAAAACGCTAAATTTAATCAATCAAAGAAGTTTAGTATATAATCTTGAATTTTGACGCTTACGATTTCCTTATTCTACGTATATCTAATAACGTTTATTGCTACGTAACCAAGCGCGCTGCTTAAACAATACATTAATAAATCGAATTCTATGTAAGCCAGCGCGCTGCTTACCTAATTAATTAACAAATCCACAGCTAATCCACCCAGAGCGCTCAATATTTTATAAAAATATAATTAATTAATAACGAATAAGTTCAACCCAATGACACAGGAGACAACAGAAAATAAAAAATAGTTTTGGGTTCTTTAGTTGCAGTTGCTTGGGATTAAGTTTTTGCTTGTTGCTTAATTTATTGATCTATTATGTGTCACTATTTGTAACAATTAATAACCAATAATTAAATAATTTGCTAATCACTTGGTAATCAGGTTAAAGTCTATTGGGTTATTGGATTAAAGTTGCTTGGGATTGATTATTTTGT
>JAPYYV010002654.1:0-20481 GCA_030522625.1 Copidosoma aretas
ATGATGATGATGATAATGATGATGATGATGATGATGATGATCATGATGATGATGATGATGATGATAATGATAATGATTATGATGATGATGATGATGATGGTGATGATGATGATGATGGCGATGATTATGATGGTGATGATAATGATGACGATGATGGTGATTATGATGATGATGATGATGATGATGATAATGATGGTGATGATGATGATAATGATGACGATGATGGTGATTATGATGATGATGATGATGATGACGATATGATGGTGATGATGATGATGATGATGATCATGATGATGACGATGATGGTGATGATGATGATGATGATGATGATGATGATGATGATGATGATGATGATAATAATTATGTTAATTATGACGATGATGATGATGATGATGACGATGATGATGGAGATTATGATGATGATGATGATGATGATGATGATGATGATAGTAATAATGATAATGATAATGATGATGATCATAATAATAATCATGGAGATGAAGATGATGATGTTTATTGGATCGTCTCTGGTGACATCCCTCTTATAATTATTTTCCAACATTAAGGCTACTATAGAAAATTAAATTTGGTTCTGCCCTACTTCCTGACTTTTTAAGTATTTTTTTGCTGCAGAACCGACAGCAAATGTCAATTCTTGGGTTTTTATTCTAGGATTCTTGAAAAAAATGTTATATTGATTTTTTAAAGGATCATTTTCATCGCTTTACAAGTCCTAATATCAACTTACAAAAGGGGAACCGTTTTTTTCATCCTACATATCCTTGACACTAAACGTGGAAGTCAAAAGTTTCTTAAGATTTGATCCTAAAGCCAAGTAACTATTCCCATAGTAAACAATTAACCAGAAAAATAAATTATTTCTGGAGCCGACCATCATATATAAATCTAATTGTTTGCAGGATATCTTTATAGAGATTTATATAAATGGCCACATTGCTGACACCTATCGTTATTTTTACCAGTCACTTTTATCCTTGTCATTGCTACAGATTGTTTCTATTTTTCAACTGATATAGCCTTTTGGCCAATCTTAAGACTGGCCCCTCTTCTTTTTGTGTGCTGTCAGTAAAAATGAAAATTGCCTTTTTTTTTATGAACTGCTTGCATGCCTGCTAATTTTTTTTAACAGATAAGACCTGGAAAAATAGACCACGAAGTATCTTTCCTTTATGATTTTTTAAATTTCTTTAAGATTGCTACTTAAGTGAACTTTTCTGACATTTGCCCGTTCGTCGATATT
This sequence comes from Copidosoma aretas, assembly GCA_030522625.1. Taxonomy (NCBI): domain Eukaryota; kingdom Metazoa; phylum Arthropoda; class Insecta; order Hymenoptera; family Encyrtidae; genus Copidosoma; species Copidosoma aretas. The sequence continues at coordinate 1,262 of JAPYYV010002654.1, forward strand.
TATGTGCTTTTGGACAAACACAGATGCTCTTAACTCCAACAAGGAAACTAGTATGATTGACGTTGTATGATTTGTTTAATTATAATTAGTAATTTACGTGAATCGAAATAGTTTTGTAAGTATACCATCGGAATCATTGAAAAACAACAAAAAAGGCTGTGTTAGCGGTCTGCTGGTCCCAATGTATATAGCTGTACTATCGATGCACAAGATAGAGTAGTGCACTTCATGAGCGGAGATAAAAAATTGAGAACCCTTGGCGTCTCGCTTCTCTCTTTTTTGCTTATAGTTAGCAAAAAAGTTACTAAATAAATTGACAGTCAGATACGGGTCATATAATATGACTGTTTGTTTCGATTGTGGGCACACACAAAAGATTAATTTAGGTGATAACCGACTGTACCCACAAAACTTGAAGACAACAAAAAGACAGCTTTATTACACTGTCGATGTAATAGGTGATATCTGGAATAGTTGTCAGAGTGACGTTGTATGGATGTAAAATTGACGCCAAATTGCTATCGCCATCTTATCGTAAAGATATAAGTTGTCTGTAAAAGACATTAGCTAGAGATAACAAACTGACAATTTTTTGATAACTGTTATTATAATGTCATAATCTTGTCTATATCATTGACAGTGGTAATCATTGTGCCACAGTGAATTATTTTATAATGGTTATCATTAAATATCAATTCAGAATAAGAGAATTATACTATATATAATAGAAAATAATTAATTTTTTTTAATTAAGTACTTATTAAATAACAAATTAAAAATATTTCCTCCTGTGACGAGGACAATTTATATCTAAAGTAAACAATACAAAAAAAGTATTTATAAAATTACATATAAAAATGACTCTAATGGCATTTAGCTATCAAATTTTTTTTTTTTTTTTTTGAACGTGCAGCGTGAAGCCTCCATACGTGATAGAAATCGCTATGTTTTTATGATAGCCCTTATTTGAATAAACATCGAATTTTGATGAATTTCTTTCATATTTAAGTAAATTCGAGTAGTTAAATTAAAATGATTAAAAAAAAGAAAAAAAAAAAAAATTTGTTAGGTACATGTTATTAGAGTCATTTATATATGTAATTGCAGTTATCTTAATGTTGTCATTTTATTATTTCAAAATGATAACTGAGCAGTCACTAGATTTTGACACGATTTTGATAACACTTAATATGATATCATTAAAAGTGATATCTTAGAGTTATCATTAAACGACATCTTCCAGATATCATTGGAAAGTCAAACATATTATATCGTTTACATGATATCATTTGTACTGATACATGTACCGTTTCTTCCAGACATCTTCTAATGGAATCAGTAAAAGTTATTTGAAAGATGCGGTGTTGATATCGGTACAAATGATATCATAAAAAAGATATTGTATGGTCGACTTTTCAAAGATATCTGTAAGACTTTGTTTAATAATAACTCTTTATTATCACGTATAATGATATTATATTAGGTGTTAAGATAATATTAAGATAACTGCAAATATAAGAAAAAGAGACATCTAAATTCACTATTAGTAAGACATCATCTTGATGTCTTCCCGAACTCATATAACTTTAATACATATTTTAAGCGAAATCGTGTTACAGCAGGCTTGGTGCAGTGGGTAAACGTGTCAGCTCTAAACGCGACTGATCCAGGTTCAATTCTCGATAACAGCCAGGTTTCTTAATGAATGACTAATCTAATTTTAGATATCCAGTATCTTAAAATATAAGATAAATAAACATCGCGGTACACAAATAGAGAGGTATTAGTTAACATTACAACATAACCTCAATTTTTAGTGTTTTCGATGCATCTGCACAGAAGTAAGGTTGACAATTTTAGGAATAAATATAGCATTTTCATGAAATTATTATAAATGTGCAGAAATTATATATATTTTTAATGTGAGAACTTCTTTAGGCTCGCCTCAGAGATTTATGTGTTGGGGGCTGAAATGGCAAAAATATATAGATATACAAACGTGCGTACAAACGTCCGCACAATATAGTATCCAGTCTACAATATCAATAAAGGATAATTAAACTAGTCATAGAATTTAGAAAATGAGGAAATAATAAATATATAAATTAGTAAGCTGTGTACTAATAAATTTAAAGCGAGTTATATCCTCTGCAGACTAATTTGTGCTATCGCTTTCTTTGACTTTTAGAATTATTGAGATTTTATTGCAATACAGCGCTCTATGATTCTTTTCGTCGCATCCAATAGCACTATGATTCTTTTCGTCGCATCCTATGGCGCTGTGATTCTTTTCGTCACCCCCAACAGCACTGTGATTCTTCTCGTCGCACCCAACAACGCTGTGATTCTTTTCGTCGCATCCTACATGTCGCTGTGATTGTCTTCCATGGAGGCATCGATGTACGTACACTGCGATACAAAGTGTTCACTGTAAGCATGATATGTTAGCTATTAATATGTTACGTAAGTGGGTATATCAATAGTTACCATATCATGGTTATTGTAATAAATTGGTCTCTTAGTGTACGTACGTACGTTCATACATATATATACTGGGACTCGGTGACGCTCGAGTCTCACCGGTCATCCTCGGATTTCGCCACATATAGATGTATATATTCAATGTATTACGAATATTACCGTGTGTGTACGTGTTTAGTGTGTGCTGTGTGTAGGGTGTGTACAAGTATGTAATAGTATGTATACATATGTACTTACGTAGTATGTATTGTAGCTTGTCTATGTAAGTGTGCATATAATATATGTGTTTACATATAATACACACATAGACTCGTAATTATATTTATTTTAATAAAGTAAGCGATTGCCAAAAAATTTTTGCATGCACGGCAGATCCATGCAGACAGCTAATATTCAACGGGTTTTCATAAAATTACGTAATCTCCAAACATTAAAAAATAGGCTCTATCTTGAAAAGGAAGCAAGATATACAATAAATGACCATTTCCATGGGTATCCTAAAGAGAAAAAAAATATTGAGCTGCAAAAATAGAGAGGTGTTGAGTTATGTTAAAGCACAACCTAATATTTTAGTGTGATGGATGTATCTTCATGAAATTAAGGGGTAAATTTTCGCGAAAAATTATATCATGTATATTACAGAATTAAAAAAATGCAGAAATGATCATGCGTACACTGAACCTTTAAATATTAAAAAATACGCTATATCTTAGAAAAGAAGCAATATAGACCAATATTAAGGATTTTTACGGGTTCTCTATAGGAAAAAAAAAAATCGCGGTACACAAATAGAGAGGTACTTAGTTTTGTGAATACATGACCTCAAATTTCAGTATTTTGGATGTTTCTCCAGAAAATAAAGGGAGAAAATTTTAGAAAACATTATAGCATGTTAACAAAACTTTTCCAAACGTGCAGAATCTTTTTTTTTTGCCACAATACAACCGTAAAAAATTGTTCTCTTAAACGCAAAATCTCTGACGAGAAGATTGATGGACCAAAAATAAAAATTTTCATTGGTTTTCTAATAGGAGAAACAATTGCTGCTTACAAATAGAGAGATGTCAGTAGGTATGCTAAATACCTTTGACTTTGGATCAATTTTCTATAAATTCATGTAATAAAGACTACAGATTACATAAAAAGCATTGTTTGTTTAGAAAATTATTGTTTATATGTTAAAATTATTGAAAAAATGTTCTTTCCCATCCCTTTTTTCGATTTTCAACCTCTCTTTCACGAAAAACTTAACAATTGTAAAAACAGTATAAAAATAATAGAAAAATAATTTTGTTCGTGTCCACTACAAAACATGTGGTTAGTTTGAAGCCATGGAAAAGTTTTCATATGATACGGAATGATATTTTTGATCGTTAAATAATATCGAATACTATTTTTGTATACCTGTATTTACTGTTATGAAAAATTATTATCCTGATGTTTTCTAAATGAGGTTATGCGGAAAAAAAGATCTGTCACGCCATTATCATCACGGCTAAAAAAGGTTTTATTTTGGTCTTCTATTTAGAAAGTCAATATTACGCCATTAGGAGATTTGTAACAAAAGTATAAAGTAGAAATTTTTATCCTTGCACAAAATATAAATATAACCTCATAAAAATTGGAATGAATGTACAATATTATCACTTTTGAATGAATGTGTCGATTAATATAAAGATTGCCATAAATGACAATCATTTGCAATAGTATTTCTCTTACTTGCGTCATTATTGTCATTAATTTCGACGATTCATACATTATTTGTTAAATCCATTATGTTCTAAAAAAAGGAAATACAATAAATTTATGGTAACTGAAATAGGAAACAACAATATATGATTTAAACCAATCAAAAAGTTTCATACAATCTGCATCTATCGTCGTATTCTGTTTTGTAGTGCTGAGTCTTGATCTTTATTGTTGGCCATAGTTAAATCTAATGATTTATATCAGAAATTGATCAACGGTAATTTTTTGTTGTTTGTAAAATACGTATTAAAGTACATACCAAAAGTTTCCTTTTAAACGTATACACGTCACTTATCTACAGAAAGATGAAGGATTAGGTGGGCGTTTTGTATACAATCAGGCTCACTGGCTCGCAAGTATGCATGTACCTCACGTTGATTTAGCTTTGAAATTGACTGAAATAACTGATGCACTTTTATTCCCACAGTTCCAAAATAATACAAGTATAGACAACTGAACTTTAAAACCTCTATTTGAATGGATATTTACGTGTTTGGGCATTCATAAAAGTAAAATTTAGTAGCTTCTGACTCTAATATTCATTTTAAAAGATTTATAACTATTTCGCGAGCTGATTTCTTTTTTAGATAGACGCTCAAAGCTAGCCACTTAAAAGAATACTTAATGATACCCTCACTTACCCCTACTGTCTCGATTTTGCGCTAAAAAATGTACGATACTTTTTTCGCGCTAGAAAGAAATAGGTTTTATTCCGATTTAGCACGTAGAATAGTACTACTTTGGCAATTTTCGTGAGTGCTTGAGTAACCAACTTTCTTTGCAAATATGACTTTGATATGTTTTTGAAGCTGAGATACTATTATTTCTCTACACGTGTCTCTGACGTATCACTTTTTCCCGCTTAGCCGGAATAGTACCTTTTCTCGTAGTGCCGAGAAACTATCTTTTTTAGAGCTAAAATAAAGTAGTATTTTTTTTTCGCAGCGCTAAAACGGTACATTTTCCAGCGCATGGAAAAAATGGTACCTTTTCGGATGAAAAATTAGTTTAGTACCTTGTTTCTCTAAGGTGACGGTATAGTTACATTTATTTACTCAGCGTATTGAGAGCGTCAATACAGTTGCTACGCTAATAGGAAAATCATAGTAAGTGTGCTTATTATTATTCAACAAAAAATTTATCGCACATTTCAGTTATCCTTTTATGATTTAAATTTCAAAGGTAAATCAAAAATTTTTTGGAAGCTGGAAAAAAGCATAACAATTGAAGTAAGAATCTTTTTGTTGACTTACAACATTTGATTTAAATATAAATTACGGTTTTCAATACTTGAGAACACCTTGACTAATACTACTAACCTAGTTTTGAAGAAATACTGCCTAAAGTTACCTTGTTATGAAATCGATAACAATTCTAGAACTATTTTTTAATTACTCCTTATCAATGGATAAGACAGAGAAATAAATTTTTTCAAAGATGAGAATAAGTGCGTAATTTTGGTTTAATAATTATTTTCAAATCTTACATATGCACTGCTTACACAATACACCTCTCTCCTCCAAAGCTAATTTAAGGTTTAAAAACTGCTGTTAAAGGGATGAAAATAAGATCTTTTTGTGTACATCCTGTAGTTATTTGGGGTGGATTTACAAATAGAAAATTTTAAAAGGGTGTGTTACAGCTTATAAAATTGGTCGCAAATCTAACATTGAATGTTTAATTCCCCAAAAATCACGAATTAAAATTATTCTAATTATTTTAACTTCAGCTTGAAGGAATACCACGTTTTCTCACGTTCTCGATAAAATTTTTTTAATGTCAAGCTTATTTAGTAAAATAAAGGTCAGAGGAACTAGACTCAGCCTTAAAACCGCTCTTCTGATCTTTTATTTCATCAAACTAATTATGTATTTAAGCACCCTTTCTTTATATCTGTAAATGGTCATGACGCGTTTAAATACGACAGTCCATACAAGGTCGTAAAACAGTTGTCAAAATGCTTTACCGAGAATTTTGTGTATTGTATCATTTTAACAAATGGTTTTTTATCTACATGATTTCTAGTAATAATACAGAAAAATTAATAAACATTACAGCACACACAAAAATTTCGTTCAATAGATAATATGTAAGGTCGCGAAATAGTGGGTCATGAATATGTTGTCATTCTACTGTAACGTAACCTCTTTTTTTGCAGCATGATAAGTTTTTTACAATGCTACATCTTTTTTCATTATTAATGTTACAACAAACTACTAATGCTAAGTGACGTAAATATTTATTTAGGATCAAAAAATTATTTTCTGAAATTAATTTCCATAAACAGTTATATTTTTACAGTGAGACCATGACGCAACGTTTTTACTAAACAGAGCTCGTGCAAGTTACGTATGTACTCTACAGTAAAAGCTACAGGCATTTATGTAATTACTAATAGTATTGTGATTTAGAATATTGTTTAAGTTTGTGATACGCAAATCGCTCTGTAGGAGTAGAAACTCATAGAAAAATATGATAGGGAGTTAGAAAAAAAAGTTCGTTTTGTGCTATTTTACGAATAATACCCAAAATTTTTAGAGCACTCCTTAATAATCTGCAGCCCGTATACTGTTCTAGTGAAAAACCAAAAAAGAGCTTTTCAGGGTTGCAAAACGACAGTATCAAAACTATTTGTCTTATTAAGTCGCTGGTGGAAGGGCTTAATATACAAAAATCAAATCATATCAGAAATATTATAATTTTTTCCGAAATTACTTAAGTAAAAACGATTGTCACATATGGACTTACAATCACTTATCTACTAGCATCTGCAGAATAGTGATGATAAAAAGCTTAGAAAATTTACAAGGCTTACAAAGCAGAAAGATTAAAAAACGTTATCGTTGAAACACTTCCATAATTTGTACTTAACATTACTAATAATTGAAAATTACTTTGCATCCTTTATTATCGTACATATACAATTTTTTTTAAAAACCTTGTCTTGGTCGCAGAACTACGGTTCTCGAAAAAAAAAAAAAAAAAATTATATCTCGTACAGCCTGTGTGAACTGAATGTCTTATGTACAGAAGCAACTTGCTGATGTTTCAGTGTTAAAGTGTTACTCATAACTCAATATTGTAAAAAATATGTTCCTTTTTTTTTTAATCAGACGTCGTGATAGTCCAATGTAAGGCCGCGTACACATGGATCAGGAATATGCAGCGTGACGCGCGCGGCATATTCCTGCTCCATGTGTACGCGGCCTAAACTGTCATGCGTTTGACGATTTTCATCGGCAATATCGTGCGGTTATGATAGCAACAGAACAAATGCGATTCTTAAAATAAATGGAAATACATTTTTTCCTAATAACAAACATTTACAGGTAAGATATAAAATAAAAATCATTGCAGTAGAGATATAATAGTTATCGGAAGATACTATTAAAGATACGAGACTTTGAAATTTTGTGTTAGGTCACAGACAAGCGGTTTTACAAGCATGCCCGGTTCGTACTGTTACCGCTATATTCTTGATTATACATGACAGCTCTGATTATCCAAATTTATTGACAGTTGTTCAGTATTAGTTATAATTATAAGTTCAAAGATTTGTCTTGATATTATGTATTGTGCTGAATTTCATTAATTTCAAGTGTTATTAATATTAATGCTATAAACGTCGTAATACATAGCTAATGCATATTGATGAATTCGAATTCGACGGCAACCATGAGCTCTTATGAAACAAGATTTCCGCACACTCTGCAAATATTTTGGAGGTAAATAAGAGAATATTTATATTACTATAATATAGCCTATGGTTGCGAAAATTTATTGTTCTAATGTGAGTTACGCGAAAATCTAGGTTATATAACAAAAACTTTACTGAGTATAGGTAAAAATTAAGATTCAAATAATCTGTCTCTCATTTACCAAATTAAATCTAACACATTTTCAATATGCGAAGCCGTACTGATTTATGTTCTGTCTTGTCATATTGTAGCAATTGATTACAAAGAGCTAACAGGGTTAAAAATTTATGAAGTATAGTTGAATATTTTCCACGAGTTCAATAATCAGAAATTAAAAGTGTTTAGAAGAATTAGCAGATTGGCCTACATCGTAAAATAGGTTAAAACACGTAACAGTACTAGAATTTATTGCCAGTCACTTAGCAGAAATATACTTTTAGCAGTAATTCTTTTATTTTTGTAAATAGTTCTTAGTCCATAGCAAATAAACTGACAGAAGAAATAATTTTTTAACAATTCACCTCTCTTTCTACTTTAAGTATCGTTATTCAAATAAAGTTACCGAATGGTGATTGTATGCAGTATTCGCATAATATCTGTTATTATCAATTTAAACTTTTTTTAATCATCTATTATTAACAGTAAAAAAAAATTCATGCTTTGGAAGTAAGTATGTAAAAGCGTCCAGATTGATTGTAAGCCAAGAATGTTGCATAGATTCGGCATGTCCATACAGAGATAGTGTACTTTTACGGTCCTCTGAGGTCGCATAACTGTGGTTTTAGGATAAAGAGAACTTTTATGTTTGTATCCTGTGACAATTAAAAATTCGTTCACTGAAGCAATGTCAGTGTACTTTTAATAAAAGTGTATAATTAGTCACTCCTTATTGCAGAGTATTCTACGTTTTTTCTTTCACCGAGCATGAATTGAGATAGTGTCATTTAAACTACCCAATGTTTAAAAATTTTAACCAATAATGTCCGTGAATTGTAATAACACGAACAGCACTTTGGCAAGGTCTCAACATATCCGAAATAGTAAGAAGACAAAGGTTGTATAAATTTTATCTTATTGGAATATAATTCTCTTTGTTAGAAATTTTAGACAAGATTCTAGAAGTAATATGTAAAGATTTAGCTTCAAGTTATCGAAATAAATAATAGTTTAATCAAACGCAGTTCAAAGTTCTGATAATCTGAGGAATTTTTATTTTTATTTTTAACAAAAAATTTTGCATATAACTTGAAAATAATATCAAGTGTGAGAACATTATAGCTAAACAGAATTATTAAGCTTTAAGAATATACTAGTTAAAGGCAAAACACACTCATTATTACTAGCTAACTTTCCTACGCTAGATTCTATTTTTTTCGTATATTGGATGAATGAAAAAAGACCCTACAGTCAAATAATAACGAATCACATCAGAAAATAAAATTTTTGTCATTCCACGTATATTGAATTTGTAATTTTTGGAGCATACTTGACCATGCAGTAATTTTTAAACTGTCTTGAGATATAGAAACAACAAAATACAAAGCACATACAGAGCTGCACAAAGGGTTGTTTTATAGTAAAAGTTTTCAACAATTCGCTGCAAAAGGAACTCGAAGAATGGTACTCGGAATGTGATGAGCAATATCAAAGTTGTTTGTCTGATCCCTTCACATAAAAGGCTGCTGTCTATGGTCTTGCCAGAAATTATCACTATAGAATACGCACTAGCTAATACTACACGAAAAAAAAATTTAGTTAATTCAATTAAAATAATTTGTCTTAATTTTGCTTATTTGAATCAAATAAACCATTACTTAAATCAGTAAAATATTTATTCGAACCAGTAAAAACATTTATTAAGCTACTTATATTTATTTGACATTACAAAATATTTATTATTATATAACAAATACATGATTTATTTGAAAAAATATATCAATTACAAGAATACGTTCAAATAAATAACCTATTTAATTCAAAAGAATTATACTCTTAAAAGATAAATAACATTTATTCAAATCAAACGAATATTTCGTAAATTAAAGGTTAGAGATCAGTAAAATGATAAATGTCTATTAGAATTCAAGAAATATTTATTTAATTGAGCAAACAATATTCTGTGAACTCATTTCATTACTTTCAGTGAAACAGATAGTACACAAATAATCGATTTATTTGAATCTGAAGAGAATATTGATTTATTTACAACAAATGAATGATTAAGAGAAGATGTTTGAATAAATGATTTATTTAATTCATATGAAACATGTTCTTGCAAATAACATATTTTTAAATCAGATGAATATTTTGTTAATCAAAGGTCTTTGATCTGTAGAATAATGAATATTCACTAGAATTTAAGAAATTTTATTTCATCGAACAAACAACATTTTGTAGATTTGATTCTTTATTATAAGTGAATCAGATCGTACACAAATAAACGATTTATTTGTATCCCAAGACATAATTGATTCCTTCACAACAAATAATTTATTTATACCGAGTGACCAGATAAGAGCGTAACAACATTAAATAGGTATATCTCAGAACTTAATTAGTGAAATGACCTAAAGCTTGGTACATATATGTTTTTTTGCATTAGAAATCGATTGGAACTATGATTGCGTCGATTGGAATAACGGTTCCAGAAATTAATTTTTTAATTTTTTTCCGTGAGCATATTTTCTGAAGTAACCTACATATTTAAATGAATACTAGATACAGATAAATCTAATACAAAACCAGTGGTTACGATTCATTGATCGATATTAGAGTAAAGATCGTTAGAAAAAGTAAATTACGAGTCGCATGTTGGTTAAGTCGTTATGTCAACTCTAGATGAATGGACGATAGGTAACGACATCAACTTCACATCAGTTCGAAGTCCATGTACCACGTTCCGTCTCTTGTTCCCAACTTAATTGCCTCTTGTTCCCAAATTTATAAACATGCCTTGGACATCATCGCTTACACTAAGGATGAACATTTGGATAACATAGGCGATGTACAAGTGTAACAGATCGAGTAACATTTTTATTACAAACAAGTTACACGTGTCCCACCTGAATCGCTAACCATAGTAACGGCTGTCTGTGTTATTTAATCATTTAAATCATGTAATACTCGTATAAAAATAGGTTACAGTTGATGGTAATATTGCAAAGAGCCAATAAGAACTTGAATTGGATTTTCTGCAATATAACCTCAGACGAGCACCTTCACCTCCTAATTGTAAGTTCTCGGGAAAAAAAACCCTATGTCTAACTAGTATCCCAATGCTTCATAGAAATACCCTGCTACGATTGTTGCATTCGACACAAGCTTTATTTTTAAAGTCACCCTTGAGTACACTTGAGAAGTGTCAAATTGCAGCTTTTCAAATGCTTACACACTATCACTTTTTAATCGACAGAATGAGAGCACTACCATTTAGCAAATACGGTCGCAATAGGAAAAGCTATAAGGAAAAAGTATGATAATACAAATAAATAAAATACATGACGACCATATGCTGGGCACTAGCTGGGCACATGCCGGGTACTTGGCAGGTACGTGGCAGGCACTTGCCGGGCAATTGACGGGCACTTCACGGGCACTTGCCGGGTACTTGGTGGGGACTTGGCGGGCACTTGACGGGCACTTGCTGGGCACTTCAAGGGCACTTGGCGGGTACTTGGCGGGAACTTGCCGGGCACTTGCCGGGCACTTGACGGGCACTTGACGGGCACTTGCCGGGTACTTTGTGGGCACTGGGCGGGCACTTGACGGGCACTAGTGGGGCACTTGACTGAGGTTAATTAATAGTATTATCATCACATAACTAACAAATCAGTTAATCAATAAATATCATTAAATAATAATTAATGCTATTCGACTCCGACTTTGAAAACATAATTATCAAGTAATATTTTTTATTTATTCAAGCACGGCAGTTGAATTTTTCGAAACATGTACTTTTTTAAAATCAATATTCAACCCTGATTTTATCCAGATAAATTATATATAGTTAACTATTTAATTTGGGCATGAATAAAATAAAGTTTATTATACCACTTTATTCTTCGTTGGGCAAAAGTGGTGTGTACGGTTCTTCGTGGGGAATGAGCGGCGTGTACGATTCTTTATTGGGAGCCTTGAGATGCACGGTTCTTCGTCGGGTCCTCTAGTGTACGTTTCTTCGCAGGGAGCGTCGAAATATCATCTTAGAATCGTAAGAAATGAAAAAACTTAATCTCTAATTTTTAAGATTTGTTTCTTCAATAAGTGAAGTGCCTTCAATTATCCAGAAACGAACATCATGGAGAGTAGGCATTGGCATTACAAACATTAGTGCTCCTGAAATTTCTGAAAGATCACGACTTATCAATGTGATTTTGAAAAAATTTGATGAGATGTATTTTTCCGTGTACGTACATGACATAGAAGTCAATATTTTTCCCTTGTTGCATAACCCAAAGAATCATTTTACTATTTAAGAAACGTTAGTAAATTTATTTTAAAATTTATGAGTCGTAACATTAACTGAATGGAGTCCCCCACTATCGTTACCAAGCGCAGTATTTTCCAAGACCCCCCCTCTCCCCAAAATCGTTAATGTAGTTCGTGCATGCTCCCTAAAAGTACCAGATAGTTTAACACAAGTTCTAGAAAAGTTTCACAAAAGTCACCCATAGATACTAGAAAAGTTGTATAAAAGTATCACTTAAAAATTAGAAAAGTTTTACGAAAGTCTCATTTGGGTACAATTCTTACAAAAGTATCCCTCGAAATATAGAAAAGTAGTACAGAAAGCCTCACAAAAGTCTTAATCGTGTAATATTATTGGGCTACTAGTCCTGTCAAGCCAACGACAAGCGCCGAGGATTTTAAAATGATCCATACAAACGCATATCTGCCAATGAATCCTCTTGATTGAAGTGCACGGAGTATGCTTTGGTGTATCTAAACGGATCAGTCAAAATATTATTCACTACAACTTGCAAGCAATGGAATTATTAATACATGGAATAAGGTGAATATTATGCTTACTATTGATTAAAACAGTTCAAATATTAGTCGGAAAAAAGGGCCGCAGCTACAGGTACACGGGAAAGGAAGCGTGTGCCCGGCTGGCATGGTAGAGAAAACTGATTGAATGTACAATATAACCACTGGAAAAGGAACAAGAGGACAGAAGTGGTTGACATAGGCGACGATGCAGCTGTTGGTATTGGCACCTGTAATCGGAGTAAAATAGCATTAATTATTATTTAATGATAGTTATTGATTAATTGATTTGTTAGTTATGTGCTAATAATACTATTAATTAACCTCCTAACTAAAATTATTCTATCATAATTTAGGGCAATAGTTAACAAATAGTTGGGATAAATCTGAAAAAATCAAAGGGTTTAATACTTTTAATATATTTAATATGCTTAATATATTTAATCAAATCGTTTCAAATCTGATTAACTCTTGCTTAGTGAAAGGTCCAAATTTTGTACTTTATGAAAATTTAATCCAAAAGATTCCTATCGGGTCACAAAACAGCGGCCATAAAAGTTGCTTTAAAATACTGGTTAATGTTAATGTCTTAATACTTTAAAATCAAATGAAAGAAAGATTGATGACTTCAGTATGTGCAACAATACTTACTTTCTTCAAAAATGGTGTGTATAAGTTTTCACAGGTATTATATGAATAACTATAATAAATACAATAAAAATTGTTTGTTTATTCGATTACTTACTAACCTTATAAGATTGTTTGTTTATTAGATCACTTACTAACCTTATAAGATTACAGATAGTTTGTATGATCTTCAGAGAATTATTTTTGAGCTGATACTGCATCACAAAAAAAACAACTTCCACGATCTCCACAAAACATCAAGAACCTATACTTCTCCGTTTATAGCTGCAGTTAATTAAAAGAACAGTAAGGTTACGTCAGCGCAGAGCGTAAAGCATTAAGGCCTGACTGGCGCGGTTGTTATACGTTTGTGCCCAAATTACAAATTAAGTTTTCCTTACCATGGAAGTAAGAGGCGATTTTTTTGTACTTATTGGTAGACATCGTGCCCAGTATATTTATATGAAACACTTATTCCAACTACAAGCTACTTTTACGCGCATTTTTACTCTTACAGAAGCTAGTCCAGCCAATTAAATATGTGCGTCATTCTAAATCATTTCGGACTAACTCAACGTTTTATCGCTAGGAAACAAAATTTAGGCGGTTGTTATTTATTGTTGGTGGTTGTATTATAAAGCCTAGTATTATCGCAATATTTTCGGAAAAATCGTATCTTCGTATTTTTGCCGACAAGTAAATGCAAGTCTTGTTTCGCTTGACTTGTAGGGTATTAACGTATAATGTAGAGAAAACTTCAATGTAGAAGTGCAACAAATAATTCTATCGACATTAAGAAAGTCTCCAAAGAATTCCTTATTGATAGTACTTATTATGACATTCATCTTTATACTGTACATATATCTGCTCATCTATTCATTGAATTATGAAATAGTATTTAATAAATGTAATTGATGTAAAAGGTAAATAGATCGTGCTGATTGCTGATAAAAGTAAATTTTAAATTTATTAATAGTAGAAGTTGATGCAGTGATATCGGATGACTAAAAGTTGACGTATGCAAGGTCGCCAAACTATAATCTCTATGTGACCTTGTTCTTAAAATTTAAGATATTAATCTCATTATTAGTTTCGGACCAAAGAGTTTAACACCTAATATGTTTTCAATACTCGATTTTAATACCTTTCTATAAAACGTACAATGTCTGTAAATAAGTCAAGTATGTATAGGATTACAGGTCTGCGGTTTTTTGACTTAAAACCCAATAATCTGGTATTTTTTCATAAGTTTCAACAAGACTATGAGTATAAGTTTCTTCTCTGAGAATAGTCCCAACAAGTCAGCACAATATAACAGCACTAAATGTAGAATCATCGCAAATTAACAAATTCGGGTGCCGTAACCATTGGTGTAAAGTAAGCCGGGCTCCTTTAACCGCTGATACTCAAAAATTTATAACTTCGTGTTTGACATATCTTCTGTTGCATATTTGGAAAAAAAATTCAGAGGAAATGGATAATAAAGGCCAACGCAAAGTAAATATTATATAAAATTTTAATATATGAAGGGCTCTATAAGCCAGGATTAATCTATATATATACTAGTGGGGCTTCGCCCCCTGCGCGCTCCGCGCGCAAACCCCCATATTTCGATATTTTTATTCTCATATCTGAATAATAAATGAAAACGGTTAATTTTTCATTTACATATATGCGTACAAATGTAGATAACCAAAGCAATCTCATAAAAATTCGCTAAAAATTCGAACAGATATAGTCAATACCTAAAATAAGTTGATTGATTTATCAAATAATTATTAATAATTCAAAACTGATAATGACTCCAATTGTTATTTAAGGTTAATATTGATTCACATGTATATGTATATAATATTTACGCAATCATTCTTATTACAGAAATAGTTATAACTTTTCGTTTGCTATCTTTGGTTATTTGAGAATCAATTATGTAAATAAGTTCATAATAAGATATTGTTTTAAAATTCTTTCTTAATGTTTGTAAATGTAAATTGTTGATTTTTCCTTTATTCATGTCATATATAGATTTTTATCTACTAATTCATTTTCTTTGTTTTTTTCATAACTATTAAAAATGCTTATCCTCCTATATTAGTACCAATATTATTTTTCATTGAGAAACTTATGTAATTGATTAAAGATACAAGAAATTATTATAATTTAGTCTTACATTTACATAATATTATAATTTAAACGCATAACATATTTCTCAACTTTCAATCTTTAGTGTCGTGCTTTATAGACCTACATAAATATCTTAAATATTCACATGAATCATATTCCTCCTGCATATCTCTCCATTATCTTTTAATCCCATATTTCTGACTAATATTATTAATATTTCATTTGTTGTTTTTTTATTTCTATTTACATAGCAATGTCTGCTTTACATTTTTTTTCTTTTATTGCAGATCCTACAGTCTATCACTCAAAAACTACAAAACTTACCTGTATCTTTTTCTTTTTGCTTCATTATTCTCTCTCTGCTATTTTCTTTTTTTTTTAACATTTTACACATGATAGAAATATCAATTACCATATAGTTTTTTTCCATTTTCTGATTGAAAAAAGTCTTTCTTTCCTTTGTAAAATTATCTTTGATTTCGTCAAGTACATTTTCCTTCGTTGTTATTTTTATAATTCCTATCGTTTTCCAATCCTCTACTTTTTCATGCACTACTTCAACTTCTTTGCCTATTTTGTAATATTTTTATCAATTAAATCCGTTTATCTTTGACTAGTTATAATTAAGGCCACCTGCTCTTGTCCATTTTGTTATATGCAAAAAGTAAATTTATTCCCTTTTTCTTATGCCTATTTCTAGGCTGACCCTTCCCGCCTTTATTTGTCATCTATATCCTGGCACGTTTGCATATAATCCAGGCATGATATTTGTAAATCTGAATCTATTTTTCGCTTTTACTTTCCTTTTTTATTCCCGAATTCATGCCTATCTTGCCCACCTTCAACTTCCGTATATAAGCACGTCCAGCGAGATCGGACCACCTCGCGCGTGAGGCACATTTTTTGCCCGAGCACACTGTGCTCAACTCGCTTGTATAGACTGGAAAAACCTACAAAAATAATAAAAAAATAAAAATCTATAGATTTTGACCTACTCTTTACGATAGTGCTATTATTTTTGTTGAAAAACCTTTTTTAGTGTTGAAATATGTCTTTGAATTTGTTCTTGTTTCTGTCAAATTCGCCACAGTTTTGAAAAACTAAATTAACACGAACCAAAAGAGCAATACTTGGACCACACCTTGACAAATTGTTAGAGTGGGAGAGGAATAAATGCGTAAATGCCAAGCAAATAGAGACGTTGACATTGGGTCAGCCACGCTTGACAGACAACGATATAGTTATAGTAGAAACTGTCGGCTCACTGATAACTACTTGACATTCATCAAAACATAGTTTAACTTATGAATAAGTAGAAGTCATAAACTTTACTTGATCTGCTGGATAGTTCACGATTAATGGAATTTGCAACTTAAAAAACATTAATGTTCCAATTTGTTCGAAAATTTCTTTTAGGATCGTATATGACTGTATTTAATTTTACATACTAAGATAATCGTATATTTCATTATTTAGCCATACAATTTATGATCATATTGCATTAAACTAACATTTTGCAATGATACGGAATTGAAGCTTAATTTTGAGAAATATATCATGCGAGGTATCATCTAAAAGCTAAGAATATTTACTATCATACGGAAAGTGTTTTAATGCATAATATAGATGAAAGTGGAAAAATTACAAATAGACCGAAGAATATTGATAATGATATTTTGTACTAAAAAGACATGGTATCTGATTGGAAAATCTTAGCTTATCACGGTTTAGATATAGTTTGCTAGATTTCAGCACAATAATGGTTTGCAAACATGTCTTTTTTTTTGCCCTATCTGCATGAATCGGTTGCTCTGCCCCATTCCTGTAATAGCTTGTTATTGTCAAATGTACTTTATTTTGTTTAATATAACCTAATTTTTTTAAAGTTTCGACTAACTCAATAAATAATTGTTGGATAGTTCTTTAATTCACATTAAAAGATAACTAAAAAAAATTTATAAAAAAAAGCGTAAATGCATATTTTAATCAAAAGTTGGATACAAACTGCAATATACAAGGAAGTGATAAGTAGATAACTCACAATGCTAGCTTTTGTTCAAGTTGATACAGTACATGAATCGTATGAGCAAGGTTAGGCGTTCAAATTATTTTTAGAAATGTTTTTTTAGGAATTAACAATTCAGTTTCGTTAAAACACTTTGAATGATGAAAAATTTGAAATAATTAATTTGGTAATGTTTATAGTAGACTAAATCCAATATACATTGATAAAGTCATTTTCATATATTATATATTTTTATGTATAGTGTAAATCATAAATTTTTTAAATATTTTAATCTTAATTGGTATCAAATACAAAATTCTGTATAAATATAAAGGAAAAACAAGATATAAATAAACTATGTAAACAGACAATTTTCGGCTGATCTGTCCAATTGTTGTAAAAATGTATGATTATACTATGTACGTTCTCCCGAAAAACAATACACTACTGCTTAAATTCTGAATTACTCAATAAATTATAAATTATTAAACACTTTAAGCGGGCAATTCTATTCGGTTGTTTAGTCTTAAGTGCTTGGTTTTTATTTTATTTAGATTCAATATTTAGCTGAATTGTACGGATCATTCAGTATGTGTTTAATCAGCGTTATTACTGACGGTAATGTTTTTTATTTTCTGCCTCAGAAAAGCCAACTTAGTTATTCTTGACGTAGTAGTAAAAAATTTTATTAAGTCGAATTTTTTCTTTTCCTTAAACATAGAGATCAGCTATCATAAAATGTGATTATTTTTCTATGTTGTCGAAAGCATGTGCTATCCAGCCAACCTAGTCGATTTACATGATAATTGAAAGTATAATACACCTTCACAGTAAGTACAATAAACATAATTATATTGCTGATGATATTTTTTATTTAAAAGGCATTTAATGCGATTAGGAGATCTTAGCTTATAATTGTTATAATATAGTTTGCTAGATTTCAGCACAATTATGGTTTGCGCACACTTGTATTTTTTTGCATCATGTGCATGCATTGTTTGCTTTACCCGATTTCTACAATTAGGTGTTATTAGGGTACAATATAGGGTACTATTTCATGTACGTTATTCCAAAACCCAATATGCTCCTCTGCTTACGCTTTTAGTAAATAATTAATCTGTTAGTAGACAGTGTAAGTAGGCGAGTCCATTTGGTTATTTGGTTGTAGGTGTCATATTTTATTTTTATTTCGCATTGTGCTCAAGTGTACGGGTGTCTCATTATTTGTTTTATCAGTTGTATTACTAATGGTTACGTTTTATTGTTGTGCCTCTGTCTATTAGCCAAATTAGTCGTGGGGGCATATCACAAGATCCTGCGTGGCTTTAAATGGGCGGCTTCAGCAGCAATTAGTTGTTTTTGGCAATATTAACGATGTTGGAGGGCTTGGGTAAAAGGATTCGTCTATAATCAAAATAATTCGTCTGTTTCAGGAGACTTTAGATAGAATGTGTCTTTCGGGTGACGTTGGACATCTCCAGCTATGGTTAAAATACCGGGAGCAGGCGGGGGGGGGGGGGGGGGGGGGGGGGGGGGGGGGGGGCGGGACA